>JAJEKB010020939.1:107323-146634 GCA_022393335.1 Macrotrachela quadricornifera
TTACTTTAGTTACGTAACTACAAAGTAAAGTAAATCTCCCACCCCTAATGAGGGAACATATTCCAATTCGTTCTCTAGGAAATTTAGAGTAGCCAAAAAGCCCTTTTCAATTCGCAAAAGCGGTTACCGATCAGATCCTGTATAGTCCTACAAGAATATTATCAACATCTAAGTTCAAGAAAATCATTTAGATTCATAGTGTCAAAAATCCAACCATTAATACCAGACTGGGTCATACAGTTCTGGGAATTTCCAATCACCAAATCAAATATACCAGACTATTGAATTCCGTTTCAGAACCATATCTGAGTTCTCTGTGACTGTATGTAACTTTTTTCATCAATGATAACCTGACTCACATTCGAGTTCTAACCAAAAATTGTCTATACAAGTGAAGTCCAACGTTAATACGATTTTCTAAAATTTCGTAAACTCCAGAAACATTCTCACGTTATATACGTCCCATGATAATATTGCTCTTGAAAAAAAACAATCTTGCGTAATAAAAGCTTGTCTTATGGGATGAATTAAGTGGAACAAAATACCATTTGCTTTATCTCATTTTGTACAAACACCCCGAAGAAGGAATAAGCTGGGCTTTTTCAATCCTACGCAAAACTCTAATGAGTAGTATAGTAAATAATGATATTAATAATACATTTGCATCAAAATAGTTTATAAATACATTTTTTTTACCAGTAAGAGACCAACTAATACCATAAGATGTAATCTGTTACATTTATATGTGTGATGATTGTTGTTCTTGGCTGCTCAATAACTGTAAGAAATGTTAAATTTGCATATTATTGGATTGTGTTTAAAGTGAGTTAGTATAAATATATATTGTAGAATTGAGTAATCATTGATTTTTTTTCCAGATTCTACACCTGGTTCGCATCATATCTTGAGAAAACTTCGAGTACTTATTGGGAATCATTACAGATGGAATATGGTAGGTGCCTTTGTATTAACAAATCAGTATATTAAGGTTGATCTGTTTTTCTTAGGTATGCCAATGGAGACAATAATCATATGTGAGCATTGATAAGTATCTGAATTTAATTAATGGGAATGATATAACATATAGGACTGAAGCATGTATTCGTGAATTAAATAGTATAACATTACCAAGATAATCAATATGTTTTGCTATATGCGATTTTTTTAAATAAGTTTTTTTTTTCTCATTTGTATTTAGATAACAAAATCCATAATGGATATGTGAGAGTCGATGATGTTAGCTGGATTTTTGGTGGCAACTATATCGAATTTTATATTGAATGAAAATCTAATTATCATAGACTTTTATCTCGCGTCAACAATCAAACTGATATCATAGTTAACTCAAATTATGTTATTCGAATTTATAAATTAGAAAAATATGAAATAAAGATATGTTTCTAAAAGCTGATTTTATTGTGATATATCATACATACTATTTGCCGAATGAAAATATACCTAATGGTGATTGAGTAGCATGTTTTTCACTCAAATTCTTTTATAGAATCAAATATTTACGCAGATCATTAAATTTTCATCACTGTCTATAATCTATTAGTAAATATCAAAGGTCAATATTAGAATAACAAATAAAAGTATGATATATTTATATTCAAATACTTCATAAATATTCGATTTTACTAGTCACAATCGACTAACATGCAGCTTATTACATTAATATGCCTGATGATTATCGTTCTTAGCTGTTCGATAACTGCAAAAAATGTTAAATTTACATATTACTGAATTGCTTTCGAAGAAGGTTAGTGCGAATATGTATGCTACTATTGAATAATAATTAGTTTTTTTTTCTCTAGACTTTCCTGCAGGATCAGATTATTCATTGAAAAGTTGTAGCGATGGTATTCTTGCTAAAATTTCGAGCACTTATTAGAAATCGTTACAAATGGAATGTAGTGGTCGTCTTCGTACTGGCGTCAATATATTAAAGTAGATTTTTCTTTCGAATCAATCATTCTTTCTTAGATATGTTAACGGAGGCAATAGTGATTGTAGTTGTTTTAATAAAGTTTCTGGTCTATTGAGTTCAAAAGGCAATCAATTAAAACCGTACGTCAGTATTGGTAAGTAATTGAATTTCTTTTTGTTATTCTATGTATTATATTCGTTTGACTTTTAGCGGCAAATGATATAGCAAATGGAACTAAAGTATTTGTTCGTCAATTAAATGGTGTTACATAACCAAGTTAGTCAATATGTTTTGTTAGAAGTATTTTTGAAATAAATTGTTTTTTCATTTGTATTTAGATGGTAAAGTTCATAATGGATGTGTAAGAGTCGATGATGTTAGCTGGAGTTTTGGTGGCAATCATATTGATTTTTATGTTCTTCGAAAATCCAATTACGGTGAGAAACTTTTCTCACGTATAAACAATCAAATTGCTATTACAGTTAATTCGAATTGTGCTATTCAAAGTTATTAATAATAATAAAATTAAAATAATTTTCAAATAAATGAATGAGAAAAACTGTTAATGCTCTATATATATGTCACTTTTCGTGTTCTATCATCAGAGGTGCAGAATTTTCCGAAAAATAGGAAACGTTCCCCTTTCTCCAAGTTGTTTTGTCTTTACCACTCACAGATCAGCTTTATTTGACGCAAAATTAGAAGTGTAGAGGAGGACCTATGACCTCAAGGAAAAATTACTTGATGGCAAATAGGCAAAGTCACATGTTCGCGAAGCGAAAATTTTTTTTAGTATGGATAATTTTCTCGTAGAAAATTCCTGGCTACATCTCTTCACAGAATAAAAGTGGAGATATATGACAAAATCTTATTCCATTTGTCATTGTTCATACAACAAAAGAATTTTTCCTATTTATTCTTTTTTCAAGAAGTAGGAAACAACTGAATCAGTTAACGCTAATTTGAATAAACAATATTATGTTTTAAAGGTGATATCATTCCTGATGATTATAATTGATTGTTGACAAAAACTCGAATTCTTTTTTGTTTTTCGTAGTACTAACTCACAATGGATGAGCCAGATTAGTTTTGAATCCCTCAATCCATTGTATAAACAACTAAAATATACTAAAAGATGCAGTACCAAATGTTTTATAACTTAACTAAGACTACTTACCATATAGTTGCACTTTTTGTCTTCAAAATAAATAAAATTTTGAGAGATCAAATTTTTGACATTACAAAAACTGATCGCAGAGAATTTTTCTTTTTCTGAAAAGAATTACAGAAAGTTTTATTGTGAAGACAGTAGACTTTTTCACGCTGTATCTTACGGTATATGTTAGTTGCTAACATAATGTATTAAAAGATTGAATACTAAATTCCGAAACTTACTAGAGCACAAATAATAACGAAAAAATTCTTATCTTCTAATTTACTATCACGATATCAATTAAAATATGATCAAATAGCATAGAAAAATAGAGCATAACGAATAAAATAAAAACTCAAAAAAATGAATTATATCCTGTAACAGTTATTAATGAAAAGAACAAACTTTTCCTTTCTAATGATTTTTTTCAAAAATATTCGGATATGAAAAATCTACCGATTTTTACCAAGATGCGTTAGAAGAAATTTTTCAATATCGAAAAGTTTTGCAAAAAAAAAAAATTATTTTTCATTTTGAATTTTGTGAATAGATTTTATAGACTAGCTGAAGAGTATATATATTCTATGATAGTATGAATATAAAATAGACAATAAGAAGTGATAAACGCTTAAAATCAGCCAAGAATGACCTTGCTAAATTCATAGATAGATCATTGAAATTTCTGAATAAAAAATAATATGATCACAACATATTAATAATTATGATTTTGTTCAATCGAAAAGATAAAAAATATAGATTTTAGATATTTTAGCATCAATTCATCTGCAAGATGAAATTTTTGAGTCTCAGATGTGTCTTTGTTCATTATTTCAATAAATAAATATAAAAACTGGGTAAAACGAATAATGTTTCTTATGTATCTCTTTAAAAATACGAATAATCATATGAAAAATCAATTCTACACAATATTTTTAGAAAAGCTAAAGATTGAATAAATATGTAAGACCTTTCGAAATATTCAATATTGTCGAAAATGGATCAATTAAAAAAACGATACAGATCATAACAATCATTATTATTGATTGAGTATGTTTACAAAGAACAAAACAAAGAATATTATAGTTGATGATAAAACTAATTGAAAAACTTATAAATGATTACAAAAAATTTCTCAATCATATGTCTTGCAGTTGAATATATGAATATTTGTTACATTGTCGATGAATCTAAACGTGAATAGAGCTGTATGGATTGGCTAATATACAATCAATTAGAAGACTGACTCGAATTCTAGATTGCTCAGAAATATTGACACTAATTATTGTTTATATAAATGTAGACCAAAACAATAGTATTGTGTGCACTTTACTAGTTTAATAAACGATGTGAGATATTCGAAAAATCTTAGTATTAATCGGAAAAAGAAGAAATAAAAATCGAACTTATAAAGCAAGATATACTTTGTCAAAAGACTAACTTTTATTAAACTACTATTCATATCAACATTGATCACAGATGGCGGAACATTTCTAAATCAGAGAATATGTACAGTTTAAACATACTCTCGCCTTCATCTTCATTCTGATTGATATGTGCAATACGCTGATTGAATGTGATGGTGTGCTTAAACTGTACATGAAGCATATCAACAATAGATTCAAAATAAGTGGATGAATGAATTTGATGTATCAATACAAAAATAATCTTGAATTAAAGTTGAAGGATACGCTGTTTTATCCAAGGTTAAGACTAAGGAATTATCAGGGTTTTGTTTCTTTGCAGTGTATGAACTGAAAAATGACTCAGTTGTACTACGTTTCGGCTCTTTAGAAAATTGTTCCATTTGTGAAGGATCAAGTTTGATCTTTGAAATATTAAGAATTGAATAGTCGCTTGTTAATTTCTTTGTGTTGTATTTCATACTGTTGAGTCGATATTTGGCTGATGATGTTGAAAAGAAAGTTAAATAGAAGATCACGACGATGTATATTTATGCAAAAAAAAATGCAAACTATTGTTAGGAAGTGGTACCGACACCTCTTCAGATGTAGCTCTCTTGCATCTCTTGTCTATAGAGATGTTTTCCTTTCGTTCTTTCTTCTTCTTTTCTGTATATCACATATATGGATTTTTCCTTTCCTGTCTATTACATATACGGAGTCTTTTCCTTTCGTTATATATATGCCATCTTCTCATATGTGTTATATTCGATGGGTTCTTTCCACCATCATCTGATGGACAGTTCCTAGAGATGTGTGATCTTCTTGCCTATATATAACATGCGACTTTTCATGAATAAACCAGAGTGATATACGTCTACATTCATCTCATCTCGACGATCTAGAGTTAGACACCTAAAACTATATATATATCCGTTAATTATTCAGCTATAAGGAGTGATGTGCATACAATATATCTGGGAGAAGATATCATGAAATGATATCTACAGAAACGCATCGAGGTGATAACGATGTTCATCAAGTGAAAAGAAGTACTGACATATGAAATAAACTGAATTTTTAAGAGGAAGATATTACAACATAACAACACAGATAGAAATAAGTACTTAATTATACATTAGATGCTGCATTGTCGTCAATTAATCTGGATTTTATTCTATGAATGTCACCCATTAACAGGTTTTCAAGGTCATGTAGTCAGAACAATAAGGCTAAAAATTTAAGTAGAAATCTTTATTTTCATTCTACTTTTTCCCTTGGTTACGCCACTAGTAACTTCTTCCTTGAAGCTTGAAGATACAAATTGCATTCTATCAAAATCAATATCGAAACTCCTCATATCATTCAATGAGTTATTGCTGTTTGCTACGAAAAGAAAAGATTGAAAACTTCTTTATCTTGTGCCTATCATGTGATACATATAAGAAAAAGAGAAAAGCAAACTTGAGTAATTATTCAATTTGATATAAAACAAGATTATATATGTAATGACACAACCAAAAACAAGAAGAACGAAAGATTGCACATACGAAGAGGATTAACCAATGCATTTATGGAGAGTTAATATGCATAAAAATGAATGTGTTAAAATTAAATCACTACTGATAAGTTAAATAATTCTCTATTGATCGTCATGTAATTTATTTTCTGTCTTTTCTTTTCTTCTAGTTTATATTTCTTGTGAATTATTTAATTAAGAAAGTGAAATTAATACGTATTTTGATAGTTACTTGGTTTTTTCCAACCATTAAATGAATCGTCTGATACATTTAATATAAAAAAAGAAGGAAGAAAAAAAAACGTGATCATGTAATAATATTCGATCGGCAATGATGACATGTGATAATTGCATATCATTTTTAATACACTTTTTTTCTGTAAATAAACGTATAACTGATTTTAATAATCTTTCAGATCATATATTCTATTTATTTACAAAAATGTATCAAAGCAAACGACAAATAGATTCCAGTAATTTTTCCAACATTGAAAGGAAAAAACTACGATGTAAGTTTTAAACATACTGTATGACCTCAAAGCTTAAGAAGAAGAAAAATACCCTGGACTTTCGGTGTAGGCTGCTGTCCAAAAGCAGTTTTATAAAACCCAATATTTTTTTCCTATAACTATAACTGGTTGTAGCTATGGTCCAAATTTCCACGGCTGATAGTATTAAGGTTCAAATACAGTAACCATTCAGGCATAGTGGCCACCTAGTGAGGGTTTATGGATATCTGAGCGCGTAGATACACACTGAACATTATACATGTGCATATATAGCTGATTATCTTTTTTTGATTTAGTTTTAGCAACGTCTAATAATCCGCAGTAAGTAACAGAATATTTTCCGTAATATTTTATATAATTTCTATTTGCCATAGTGTATTACTTACGTGTATTGAACATTTATCAAATGAGGTATGGTATGAAATATTTGAATATCTTGATGGTTGTGATATTTATACAGGATTTTTTAATCTAAATTTTCGTTTTCAACAACTTCTTACATGTTTCTCAATTCCACTTAAAATAAAACTTAATTCTAATTCAATATCAAAATTAGAATATTTTTGTAAAAATATTATTCTTCCAAATCGAGAATGTATTATTTCACTTCATTTACAGAATAGTTCTATTATTAAAGAATTTTTCATGCATTGTATGATTGAATCATCATTTTCTCGTCTTGAATCAATTATTTTCAATGATATATCATCTGATAAAATTCTTATTCTTCTCTTTTATCTTAAATCATTACCTCGTCTCTTCTCATTAACTATTCATCATAATAATATATGGAGTTATAATCTAAATGACATATATCGAATGATATTTTCTTTATCATCTTTAAAATATTACAAATTATCATTATTATCATTTAAATCATGGGATTTTATATTTAAGTATAATGAAATATTTCTCCCGCTTATTTCTAATGAACAATTTAGTACAATTGAATATTTAATTATAAATCATAAATGTACTTTTAAAGAATTATCATCTTTACTTATTCATACTCCACAATTGCGTCATCTATCTTGTGGAGAATTAATCGAATCGAAATCTAATTCTCAATATGAAGATTGTAGGATATTACCTAATTTAATATATATTTGTATTAATCAATGCCAAACACGATTTCACGAATTTGAAATATTTATGCAACATGTTCATTCAAAATTAAATATATTACGTATTAAACAATATTCAAATGATCCTTACTTTGATGCTCATCGATGGAAACGATTAATTTTAAATTTTATGCCTTATTTGCATCGATTTGATTACGAATATTGTGGATATGATAATGGAGATTATAAATATGCTCATTTCGATATTATAATCAAAGATTTTACTTCATCATTTTGGTTAGAAAAACAATGGATATTTAAACTTGAAATTGATAATGAAAATATTCATTGTTCAATTCATTCATACAAGTATATTTAAAGAAAAAAAAATTTATTTTATATATTAAAATATTTATTTTATTTTTAGAAAAAAATGGTTTGATATAGAAAATATTGATTATTGTTCAAATGAATTTAAACCAAATATTGAACTTAGTATTACTAGATGTTCTTTAGACGAAAAAAATCAATCATTTATTAATAAATTTAAACCTATATTCAATATACCTTCATTTACTTATTTAAATATTAATTGTCAAGAGATTTCTATTAGTATCTTAATTGAAATTATAAATTTATTACCTAATCTTAATTCATTGAAAATTTCATCTTTACCATTTTTTCAATTAAATAAATTACCTATTCAAAATCTAGCATTGTATCTTCAAGTATCAGTTTATAACAAAATCATCAAAATTAATCTTGAAAAAATCACTAATTTGTGTCAAGTTTATTTTCTTATGAATCTGTGTCCTTCGATGCATTATTTACAATTGGATAATTTAAATCATAAAGATATTGATATGTATGTACGATTTATATTAATGAAAATTAATACATATATTCTGCATTCACGTGTTTTATGTCTTAATGTTATAAATGCAAATGAACAAATAGTTGATAATTTAAAACAAATGATTGATACTAACAAACTATTGTATAATTATATAATTAAACGTGATTGTAATAAGATATTTTTAAGATGGATATTATAATAATTTATTTATTTTAAATTTGATGTTTTTGGTTTTTCTTATTTGAAAGATAATGTATACTTTATCGAATTATGTTTTTATTTTAGCGATCCTGATGACAATTCTGCTTTACTTCATTTACACATAATGAACCTATTAAATATTCAATAAATGTGTAATAGTAATAACATATTCGTTAATAAAAATAAATAAATAGGGTTCTTTTGCATTAAAAATTTTGTCTTGTATTTTAAGAATGAGAAAAATTTTGAGTTGTTGAATGTATAGAAATGAAAGAAGATGTGTATAAAATATTTAGATGGACGAACGTTAATAATAAAGTATAAAAAGGAAGATCAAGATAACTTAAATTAAGACATAATAAAAGCATTTGTTCACATTCACCACCTTTCCATTGTTTTATAGTTGATTGACGAAGAGTTTGTAGTATATTGATAATCTGTGAAAGGAAAAAAGATTCTTCGTTATGTATTTTCATGACGATGATATTTTTTTGATTGAGAAGATATACCATAAAAGATCCAATCTGTGAGCTTTTATGAACAATAAGATAATATAGTAGCTACTGTAATTAAATGATTGAATGCTAACAGACTTTGAGAAATCGTGTTGACAAAGGAGTGATGGACCTGTACGTTTGAGATAGGTTTTAACTATTTTGAATGAATAAAAGAAACAAAAAAGGATACTAATGAGATGATTCTTCACAAAAATTAAATCTATTAATGATCTGAAAAAGAAGTTTTATGAATGTCTAATCTTAATCGGTGTATGTTAAAACTAAAATACACATGGCATATATGTCTCTTTTGCTTTGTGTATTATTATTAGAGCAGAACGATTGCTACTGATAATGAAATGACTTCGAAGAATGAAAATCACAAATTTTATTAGATCATCTTTTTTCTCGGGTAATAATTAAATAATCATCCTACCTTCTATGAATCGATCAACTTGATCGAAACATATATAGTGAGGAATCATGGAAAAACTAAAGAAATAGAGATGAAAAGAGAACGTTTAGAAAATAACAACACAAGTCGATATTCGTGGCTCTGTTCTTGCCAGATTCTTGTTTTTCAGAAAAAACTGTCAAGATTCTTTTTGATCTTGATTTTCAGTCAAGAGTCTTCCTAACGATAGACAGAACCATATAAAGATTCTTACCAAAATTACAAGGCCGACGTTCATTCTTTTTTTGTTACATATATATACATAGCTCACATTCACTCGTCGCTTATTTATACAACGAATGTTAAACCGTTAACATGATAAAATGTATGAAAGTTATTGTAATTTGAAGTAAAGTATTTTAATAGGTTATAACAAAACTATATTACAGCTTATTTAGTTTCTCATAGCAGTTCAAATGAAAATGTGGTCATAGCTTTTCTTCATCATCCTCACACTCTTTATTTATTTGAGCTGTGAAAACTAAATGTGATACTACATCCAGTGAAAAATTTTATTGATTTAATCTGAATTATTTTGTTGCAAAATGATTTAGATTAAAGCAATAACATTTTTCACTAAATGGTGTTCACTTTTTTTCTTTTTTGTTTTTGTTGTGAACCTATAAAATGCAAATAGAATTGATAATAAACATCTGTATATACTAGGAAGATGGTATTTAAAAAAATGCAAGAATCTGTCTTGAATTCCAAGAAATGTAAAATTCTTTCCAGACTTCGAATTTCTTGCTTCACCATCCAAGATTCTGTCTACCTGATTCTTATCATTTCATCAAGATCTTGTAAATCAGACAAGAGTCTTATATGGAAAGGATAGAAAAAGAATCTTGACTGATTTCTCTGCAAAATAAGAATCTGGAAAGAATGTCGATTTGTGTAGAAGCCTATGTGAGGTTCGAGTCATCTATATACGGTGACAGAACGAAGAAAAGATGAAAAAAAGACTAGTGAGTGACACGTTAATATCCTATAGTATACTTAAAGAAATTTTCTTTCTATACAGTCTGATAAAGAAAAAAAAAGTCTAATTTTCTTATACCCTATTTAAAATAAACTATGAGTGAATATTTTTTGAATAGCAACAAAATAGAGAACACCGGTTTTCACTATTGAACAGAGGAGGTAAAAACGCATCGAATCATATGTTCCAGAATTTGCTAATCTGCTTTTTCATAAGGTTTTCTAGTGACCTTTTTAAGAATAAACATATCCAGTAAGCTGTTTACGGCGAATTTTCAGTAGTTCAATATAAATTCAAGCCACTAATCAAAGATCTACAAATCGCGGAAAGCTGAGATAAATAATATGCATTTTAGTCAGGCCTTTTATACGATTTCTTCGACGCTTCGCAGATTGCACAAAAAAATTCATAGATCAATATTAAAAAAAATATGTAGTATACCATTCAATGTATCTTCATTTCCTGTTTCCAATGGTGAAAACCCCAAAACAGATTCTATCAAAATATTATGGTTATGATATTTCTTTACGTTGATTATACCGTATTAAATTGTCACTTTTACTATCTTTTTGTATGTCCTAAATAGCAACACATTATACATATGAAGATCGATCTTTATATAGTGTAGTTAGAGTAAATAATAAATGTGAAATAATATTTCATTCGCTGATTAAACCAATGAAAAATTTTATTTTTTCTTCGTTGGCACATGAAACTTGGATCATTATTAAATATTAATCTTAATGCTAAAGCAGCTATGGAACTTTATTTGAAATATAAGATAAATCTTTATGATCACATACATATTCTATTTTAGGATGATAAAAAAGGGCGTTTTTTTAGCTGGTTTCTTTAAACAAATATGTACTGGTAATCGACCTTCATTGACAGACAATTAAAAAGAAAATCTTTTTTTAAAACATTTCGATATTAAATAAATAATACCGTGACCTTGGAAAATGTCATATTGGTATTATATTTCTCTTTATATTATATAATATCAATCATCTAAAACTATCAATTAATATGTCAAATTTGTATAAGAATATTCATACAATTACTAATCTCTACTTCTAAAATTTATTTTTTGATACTTGTCATATTTGGTTTAATTTAAAATGGAAGACGAAACACTAGTAAACCGATATGAATCAATTTATTCGCCCAGAAAAATTTTATTCCTCTTAAATGGTTTCATTTGTGGATATTCATATGAATAATAGGTCATATATTTAAATATTATTCTGTTATGAATATACGTCTGAATAGTGTACATACAAAATCATGCATATAAAATTTTTTTTCTTCTGAAAAATTTACTTTGCCTTGGTTATATTTATTACGATATTCTTTTTATTTCTCTATCGAGATTATTCACTTCTATTTATTTATTCATGAATAATCTCAGTAATAATGAAAAGAAAAGCCTCTAGAATAAATAAGTGAATTATGTTGTATTTTTTTTTCGTTTAATAAGCATCGTAAGAGAAATCGTGACAGTATAAAAAGGGCTAAGAATCTCTCTTTTAAATTGCAGTTATTCAAGGTAAGGTTTGTTACAATTTGGTCTACTATAAAATTTGATATTTATTAGAAAAAAAAAACGAAACGAATATGAAGGGAATTATTCTTCTTGCAGTTTTTGCTGTACTTTTTATGGTATCAACATCAAATGCTAAAGGTTTATACTATGATAATGATAATGATCTGGAATTAACAGATCAAAAAGCTCGTATGTTTCTTCGTGCAATGGAAGATGGTGATAGTAATGATGCTGATAATGCACTATCACTTGATACTCGTTGGTCACCTGGTTGTGTTGGTTGCAAATTTGGTATTTTTCCTTGCTGTGCACCAAATTTCTGTCGTAAGAAATTTTTACGTCCAAATGAATGTGTTGAAGTTAAAACCGGCAAATAAAATCATTTATTATATGAAACTGATGTTTTATTTTTTAATTTTACGAAATAATTAGAATGTGTTCATTTTTTTTCTCATTTTAATAAACAATATTTTCTCTTCTATTAATATTATTTCTTCGAATTTCTATTAGCTTGATAATTGTACGTTGCTACGATTAGACGTATGACGATGATGGTGATAGTTTTTAATATACGAAATGTCTAGGTATATACAAGTGAGCACAGCTAGTCGACTATGCACACTCAAGTAGGTAGAATTTTGAAAGAAATGATTAGATTTTATTATTTTCATTACATTGAATAAAAATTATTTTATGTCGATACTCTTTTTTCTTGTCAGATTATCAATAATACATTTAATCATTGTCAAACACGCAACGTTGAAAGTAAAGCTTTTATTGTTTTCAATGCATCTCAATTATTTTTTCAGGATAAATTCACTAATTAAACATCCATCTAGAGTATGAGTCCTAAAAAATAGTACTAAGAAGAAATAATTGAAAAGATAGTAACAGTGTTTTCTTTTCATTCCTTTGTATTAGGTAGGTTTACTATTTTATTCAAAGAACATGTTAATTTTAATAGTTGAATATACTTTTTAGGAAACATCAAGATACAGTATTTCCATCTATTTCATTTTCTTGTTCTCAAACATTTGAGGAACCGATAAAAGTTGTTCCATTGGCATTCGCAATAACTTCCACATTGATCTAGTTACATCGACCGCACTCTATTTTGACCGTTAGTGCGAATGATTCTTGAATAATTTTTAATAGTTCGCAATGGGAATAAATGCACACACTGACATATAGTTTGCTTAACATAAATACTGATCTCTGTATTCTACTTCAAATAAGATAAAAGATAACAAATATTTCACATGATAAAAAATGACCATGTGGGCGCATGTCTTTACTTTGTATTTAACTCTCGTTTATTCGAATGTTGCTAATAAGAAGCTATATTATCATATATAAAATAAAAGTATTATTTTCAGATTTATTTTTTAAATTTGAATGGCAGATCAATATTCTCATTTGATTGATCAATATCATCGTGATGGATTTGTGATAATAAGAGATGTAATTGATGATCATTTAATAAGAGAATGTCAACAACATGTTGAATTTTTACAAAAAAAATATCCATCTATACCAGGTGAACATCTTCATCATCCAATAATGCGTAATGATCCATTTTGGGTTCGACTAGTAAGTGATCAACGTCTATTAAAGTTAGCTGCCATTTTTGGTGCACCTTTTATTAAACCAGACGAAGGAATTGCCTTGTTTTCATCTCACTATTTTTGTAAACCATCTAAAACAGGCATGACTGTCCTTTGGCATCAAGACGGTAAATTTCACTTTCCATATTATCTATTTAAAGATCATATTTCATATGTTGCTTATTATTAGGTGCTTATTGGCCACTGAAGCCTATGAATGTATTAACAATGTGGTTGGCTGTCGATGATAGTGATAAGGAAAATGGATGTTTGAGAGTAATTCGTGGTAGTCATAAACAAGAATTGACTACTTTAAAAGATGATGTATCAATTAATAATGTCTTAGGAAGTTACACACATCGAGATGAAGATATTGATCAAAGTCAAATTGTTGATATTGTTTTGAAGCCTGGTGGTAAGTATCAACAATTACTTTGATGCGTGATCCAACTCCTAAACTAGTAAAATAACGCATCGATACTGAGGTACCAAGTCTTTACTAACAACATCACTTTCCCATATATTGAGATCCATTTCATCACTGCATATTTAATAGTATAACTGAGTATAAAGAAAAACTTAGTCGATTTCAATAATTCCTTCCATTTAATCTTTTTGATCTTCATATATTGAAAAGTAATGGACGAGCAGAATATTCTTCTTCCCATCTTTTTTTCACGATGCTATTTGTTAATAGATATTAGTATACATCATCCAAATATTATTCATGGTTCTGAAGCAAATACAAGTGATCGAAGACGATGTGGACTCACAATTAGGTAGATACTTGCAAAATTATGAACTTTTTAGATAATATATATTAATTTGCTTTTAGGTATATCGCTCCTACTACTGAATGTCTTAGTAAAGAACAGCCAGTAATGATGATGAGTGGTACACCTGTGGAAGGAATTAATCATTATCGAAGTTGGCCTAAATATCGTCCTGGTTATGATTTTCCATTTGATGGTTGTGAACAATGGAACCAGAAACGAAGAATTGTACCAGAAGATGAACCATACTTTGATAGAACAGATTACAAACAAATGGATCAAGAAATTGAAAATGAAGTACAAAGCTTTATTGATCAATTAGGTGGAAAGACACCATCAAAATAATGGCATTTATTTTCATTTCAAATTCATTTTGACATAACCAATTTGTAATTGATTTCTTTAGTAGTTAATGTACGTAAACACTGATGTACTAAGAGTGCCTGTGTTGTAATCAGTATTTGATAACCAATCAATTTAGGTTCTTTTTTTTTCAGTTTATCATATTTTTTTAATTGATCATAATTGTTTCTCTTCACGAATTAAATGTGTTCTACTGATATTAAAATCTATGAGAAAACAAGCATTAAATAATTCCATTAATATATTTTATTAATACAATTCATTTTCAAGTTATGCTATAAAAACAAAGTCATACGAGTGTATAGTATTATAATAGATCATTGATTTCTTTGCACTTTCTACTATTCGTAATATATATCTGATACACGTGTAACTGATAATCAATGACGTAACTTTTATTCTGGATTTTTTTGAGCATATTAATTATTAATAATTTATTTATTCTCTTATGATCCCTTATAGATGTATGACAATATATGAATATTGAAACCAGCAAAAATATTTTAATTATTTGATTAGGAGATTATAAACAATAAAAGTCATTTTCATTTTCAAATAGTTATTTGTTTATTCAATTCAAAAGATTTTTTATCATTATTTGAATATGAAATGATCCACAATAGTTTTGCACTACTATAATAAGTGCAGTCCCTTTGAACTGAAGTGCAGAACTCATGATGTTTATAAAGGCGAAGGGAGTCAGACAGTCATAAGAGATTAATTAGTTTAGCTTGGCTTTTTTCATAGATAGTGTTCATAGTTTGTATAAGGATGAGTTCTATTTCATACTGTATCATTTTCTACGTTTGCATCATTTTTGTTTTCGATCAAAATTGGGCAAATCACTATTAGAGCACGTCGACTTCGTGTTCGAATCGTCCATGGTACTCATATACGGTTTATTTACTTTTCGAAATCTATGGCATTTTCTTCAAAAATGTGGCGCCAAAAGATGAAACAAAGCATAAGTTTTTACTATCAATCGTCGAGTGATAAGGATTTACGCATAGAAACGAACATTTGGGTTATGCATGATTAATATGCTCGATCACAAACACACTCACGAATGTAGTATAGGATTTAGAAATATGAGAAATATTTTTCACAGTCTGGATATAGACACATGCTAATAGTCTTGCACTTTACTCTGTTCTATTGATGAAAATGATACAATAAAAATGCACTCTGTACAACTGTCATACTGTCTAGAGTACATTTCTCGTCAGATTCAAAACTAACAGAATTTTCATAATTTACCATAACAAATCGTTCTAATTATTGGCATTTCAAAATAAAAGTGACTCACAGTTCAAACAGTAAACAACCCATATCAGCAAAATCACTAAGGTTTGGACGATTTTATCGCGATACCTCGGCCGATTAATCGTGCGGTAAATCAGCTGAGGTGTCACGATAAAATCATCCAAGCCTTGGCGATTTTGACGATATGAGTTACCATTATCTCTTTTATGAAGTAACTCAAAAATTACTGAACTCAGTACCGGACCCGAACGTTCGGGCTCGATGCATGCCTAACATAGTATGTCTTATGCAGCTTAGCAAAGTGTATTTATCATAACAACATTTCATGTTTATAGTCTTTTGGAAGAAAACCGAACATTTTTAATTTTCTAATTGAATATTCACATAGCATTTCAATCGTCATGTATATAGTAATTTCTGATTTTAATAAGAGAAATTTTCAAAATGCTTTTGTTTTGATGAAATTAGTCTCGAAATATTGTAAACAGTTAAAGCTCGAAAATATTTGAAAGTGAGTTTTTTCATAGTTTTTTTAGGTTTGATATCACTTATAGTAATTTGAATACATCTCCGTCAAAACAAAGCGTTTTTGAAAAACTACATTTATCAAAATCGAAGATCATTATATACACCATGACTGAGATACTATGGGAATATCTAGCTAGAAAACTAGAGATGTTCGATTTTTTCCATAATATAGGCCTTAAACACGAAATTTTTTTTATATTAAATATAATTTACTGTTTTAAGTCGCATTACATTCCAAATGAAAACTCTCTGACATCTAACAATACTTCCTTGTCAGAGATTTTCTAATTTGAAATGTAGTCATTTTAACACAGTTTTTGAGACTCTATTGATAATGATTTCTTTGATATTAATCAAAATTTGGTATCTTTTGTAGAAAAGTAATGAGAAGAATAATCTGAGAGATGCTTCAAAAGTACACTCGATTGATTTATTAATTTTCCTGTGAATCATGTTGTTCAATATTTCTATCTTGATGTATGAAATATAATCAATATTGATATATTTGCATTTCATTTTCTATTTATTCTATTCTCATAGGAACGAAAAATAACCGATATACCAGAATAATGCAAGATTCTTATTACTGTTCAATTAAAGATCAATTGTCTGTAGGCTTTTTTATTTGAATAATTCTAGCTTTTGACAATATTTTCGAAATATCTCATTACACTAGATTTGTAAATAGCCAAAACATACAATTCAAAAATCTCACAATACAGATAAAATTGCAAGTAAAAAAGAAAGACATCTATGTATGTTCGATTAAGTTGTTTTATCTACTTGGTGTCTAGTCTACTTTAATTTTATTTGGATAGATTTCTTACTATAGAATCAATCAATAATGATTACAACAACAAATGTTAATAAAGTGCAATAACTTAAAGATCTCTTCTTAGTGAGGTCATTTATTTATTGATTTAAATGAGCGGTAAGAATATTCCATTGTTCATCTTCTTTGTTAATTAATGTTAAATCAACAACCCACAAATTTCCATATTGTTCAACTTCACCAATTTGAAAAACAGATGCCATCGAAAAAAGAACTTCATCTTCATCTTCATAAACACTTAGATACGCAATTTTAGCAAATGGAATTGAATGAGAAACATTCATATCAACATTTATTTGATAAATAACAGATGCTTCCATCTTTGGATTATCAAGTGAACCATCACCAGAAAAGAAAATAGCTGCACTTATATCGTTTGTTGTTGATAAAAAGCCATTTATTGATATAAGTTGTCCAATATTTTTGCGAAGTTTTTCCACCTCTATTATCTGCATTCGTTGTCCACGATACAATGTTAATATTGATTGGTTGATAGGTAAAGATCTAATATAAGGAATTTGTAATTGAGCTAATTGATTATGTAAATCATAAATATAATAACGTAGTTTAAAAATTGTATCAATGTCTTCAAGTCGAAGTGATTTATTTAGAAGACGATAAAGAAATTTATCAGTTGTATACCATTTTATTGCATCTCGATGACAATATGTTTCTTCGAATTTCTTAATTTCATTTAAATCAGTTAGACTGTCTATGTATTTAATTTGAGACATTTCAATCATTTCTTTCCAAGCAAATTCAGTTTGATCAAGACGTAACATAAGATCCATAAGTAGTTGAAATGCAAGAAAAGGTCCATTTTCAATGTTGAGATATCGAGTAAAAAGTTGTTGATGATGACTAGAAAAAAAACTTTTTTCACCAATAGTTGATTTCCATGGATTAATTGCTGTACAAAATTGTTGATCATCTTCATCAACAGCTGTTAAATCAATATCCCATCGATTATAGTGCAATTGAAATTCAACTCCATCGATACGAAACAAAGATCTTAATGTAAATAAATACTCTCGTTCGTCTCTGAATTTGCTTAAATGCTCAATATTTGCAAAAACTGTTTTGGCACTATTTGGATCAACAATTATTGTAAATAAAACAGATTGTAACGACAAATCATTTGAACTACCATTTCTAGCGAACCCTTTTGCAACCTGTGGATCGATGGAAGTGGATAAAAAAGAAGTCATTGTGATTAGTTGACCAATGCTCTTTTTCAGTGTATTGATGTTCTCTGTATGAAGACATTGACCTCGATATAACTTTACTAGTTTTGAGCTAAATGCTTTGCTATTCTTTTTCTGCAGTTGTCTAAGACTTTTATCGAGATCTTGAATATATGCTCGCCATAAAAATATTTTGTTAATATCATCACTGCGTAATGCCTTGTTCAAGTTGCCATAAAAGAAGTAGGCTCTGGTATACCACAGGATAGAGTCTGTTGCTTTGTATGTACGCTCAAATTCATCAATGCGGTAGAATCGATATAGGTGTTCCTGATAGAATTCACGAAATTGATGAAATATTTCACTTCTTGCAATGTCACTGTGTTGTAAATGATCAAGAACATTATAAAAGAATCGATACCAGAAAAATTTTGGACTTTCTTCAAGTACATACTGGAACCCTTCATTCACAATCTTAGAAGATCTTATTCTTTCAATATCATGACGTATCTTTTCGGACAATGAATGAATGTTATCAAACATTCCACGAAATTGGCGACCAAGGAAGAATCGTTTGTCGTACAACACATCATCTAAGAAATAAATATATGATAATTGCGGCACTATTTCGAGCAAGGTATTGCAAACAAAGTCAATGAATCGATTAGAAATAATGAGCATTATGAGAGCATCTTTAACATCATCTTGAATTATTAAATCTACACAATTATTGATAGTGGCTGCTCGAAAATAATGACAGTCAGAAAGATGATGAAATTTTTGGCGTAAACGGGTGTCATTAGAATAAATATCAAGTAATACAATTATGTAGTTTTTTGATGATGTTGGCTTGCAAATATTGTGTGATTCAAGAGCTCGTGCAAATAAACGTGATCGAGTGGCCATTATATTTTACTGTTGGACTAATATTGTTTTACAGTAATAAAAAAGAGGAAGCTTTTTTCCACAATCGAGGGAATCTAAAAAGAACTTTTAATTTTAAAATCTTCTCCTAAATAATTTATTTGACACCATGAGATAATATTCCTCAATATCGTCACATCATTCACAAGGCAAAAAATATTAATAAGAAACGATAGAAAATTAGTTTTATAATGAATAACTTTTTGGTAATTAATAATTGAAGGATGTTACACTAAATAAGGCTTCGTTCTGTTTTATAGATAAAGAGATAATATTACCTATAACTTATTTGCTAATATTCAGGACGTTGGTAGTAGAAAAAGCTGAAATATTTTATTATACAAGCTAAAATACTATATCTATTTGTTCTATTGAATAATCTCACATAAATATTTTGACAATTGGAAAGCAAAGCGGTTTCAGGCGACTTTATTATAAGAAAAAGAAAAAATCACATTTTTCTTGATATTGTCGAATTGTTTCTTTACCTTTCTTTTCATATGTTGATGATAGAGGGTAAATATTTAAATAGCATCAGCTTATCTGCTAAAAAAAGAATAAATCGTGCACACATATTTCATTTTTCTTATCTAACTTTGCAATGTAAAGCCCCCGACACATTAGAAGACCCCTCTTGGACAAACGAAGCAAAAGACAGTTTAGAAGACCTCCTCTGAAAATTGACTTTTTTAAAATGATTTCTAAAGCTTTTTGATTTTTTAGTATTTATGTACATGTTAATATCTAAGTTCTTTTAGTATGGACAATATTTTGCTTTCATCGTCTTTGCAGCGTGTCAGACTTGGGTTGGACAACTTATGAGAAAAGGCTAATAGACAAGAGTAGTTAATAAAAAAAATGTTTTCTGTATTAAAAAGCGTGTCTTGAGGTCACTTCAATGCTCCTTTGCAGCGTGTTGCGAAGAAATTTTTTAGATTTCCTTTGCGAAAATATTCGTTCTAGCAGTCATAATACCTAATTAACGCGGGACGCATCTAAACGTGTCATACATGAAGAGATCTTTCTGAAATAAGAACATCTCCAGCAAAAACTCGCTTTCCATTATTTAGTACCTCAGTGCGTTTGTGCACTTTCTTCTAGAAATTGTGACACATTCTTATAATGGAACATCTGACTCATAATTGGAAAAAAAATATATCTTCGAGAACATGCAATGAGACATGTTTTATGAAATATTCCTCCTATGTCTGAGAACGTATTTCTTTTCGCATAAAGATGCCAAGGTGATTTTCGAAACAGACACAAAAGATCCTAAAAACACTCTCAACGTGTATTCAATCGCTCCTTTTCTATAAACTGTTTCTTCGTAGACAACCGTATTCATTCAAATTACCTAGAAACTAATAACTAAGTTGGTGGGACATTTCATTTTGAATCAATTCTATTTATACGAGCCAATCCTCAAAATAAGCAAGTAACTTAAATAACTTTGACAAAACGAGTTTAATTTTATTTCTTTAAGTTATTTATATCCCCGATTAAAACCCGTTCTCTCTCTTTGTTTCTATGCTGTCATACTTTGCATCAAATTTATTGTCGAGTAAAGATATGACACTAGAGATTTATTTCCCGAAATAAAACTCTAATGTCATATCTTTACTCGACAATAAATTTGATGCAAAGTATGACAGCATAGAAACAAAGAGAGAGAACGCCTTTTGTCCGATGGTGTAGTTATATAGAACATAAATACCACCAGTGATAGATTGTATGCTTTAGAGAAAAATAGTGCTATTATAAATCGCACCAAAATTTTAGGATATGTTGTCCATATTGTTTCAAGAACACTACTCTAACCAACGATTGTTCTTTTTTTGCATTGAAACACTATCCGCTTCTTTTTCATTGTACGAGCGCGAGATAAGTAAAATAAACTCGTTTACTAACGGTGTATTCGACAAAAAAGGGTTGAAATTAGGATTTGTCATTGAGATCACTAAAAAATTTGACTTTTTTTTAGGGACATAATAGAAGACCCCATTGTAACTTGTGAACGATAAGACAGAATAGAAGATCCCGGGTCTTCTAATGTGTCGGGGGGCTTTACGCAACATACATCTAAACGCATTTATGGAAGAAAAGAATATGAAAGAAACAAGTCCAAACATAGTTTGTAGATGCATCTAGACGTATTTAAACGGAAAGACACATCTAAACACATTCAGGTGCTTACTGTGGTTCATTTTTGGATCAATATAGATGCATTTAGACGTATTTCAATAAATTCTTTGGTTCGCACATGCTTTAGATCTGACTGCGTCTTTATGTAATTGATTTAAAAGCACAATTTAACTAACTCATGCATTTGTGTGTGATTGAATTGCAGACGTATATCATTGCTTGAATTAATTAGACATTTATAAATCCATATAAGAAAGCAAATGTAATCAGGGTGACCACATGAAAAATTTGAAAATCAGAAAAAACGATTTTCGCAAGTTGGTATGGTTTATTTTCACATGTTAGTATCCAGTGGTCTACTGGTATATTGTTCATTCATTTATGATTTATTTGCAAAAGGTATTTTAATAGAAAGAAAGACATTACGATTAACATACCACTAGGTACAAGAGAATGCATAGAAAAGACTCTTGAAGTCAAAAGTTTTCATAAAACTGAAAATTCGTTCTTGAAGAAAAAACAAAATCAGCCCACAAAATATAATATTCTGGCAAAGAGATTCTACAAGAAAAAAAATAAAACGAAACACTATATTGATATACTTGTTAATTTTTGTATTTTTTCGAATTTGTTTTAATAAATCTGTTTGAGAAAGAATATGTTTATGAAATAATTCATAAGAATAATTAGCATTCATTCTTATTGAAAGTTCAGCATGAACTAGTTTTATATCCATTCGATTACGATAATCTGACCATAAATGTTTCATATGATTGAAGATTGATTCCGCATAAGAATTTGCACAAGGAATTGAAACGATATAGTAGATAATTTTTCGCAAATTTGATGTTGAAATAGGATTAATATTCAATAAATAGGCCCATAATTCATCATATCTAATTGAGTTTTCGTCTCGATTATTGAATAACGAAATGATTTCTTCATTGTCACCATCACCTTCATCACATACAGCAATATGATCATTAATTTTTGATGCAGAAATATTTATTTTTCGACTTGAGATATACGATCTGATTTGATCACTTAACTTTATATTTTTTTTGTTCGAATCATCATATAAATATTTAACGTCACTAGATTTTCTATACAATTTATCCTTATCTGAATCATTCACATGAATTAGATCGATAATATCCAAAACATTTCTCCAAGTAAGAAATTGAAATGATTGAACATTAAAAAATGATAATTTTTTTTATAAAATTCACTGTCATCATCGAAATAAGATTTAATGTAATCGATTACTGACTGAACAAATATATCAAATGAATTCATTAATTCTTCATTTTATAACTCTATCAATTTCTTTCATATGATCTAATATCAACAGTATATTATTACCATAATATTTATCGCACAGCTTCTACTGTAATTTGTTGATTAGATTAGTAATAATAAAATGAAGATCAACTGCTGTTGCATATGAACGCTGTAATTGTAGTTCAGTCATTTGAATTTCAGAAAGAATATTTTGTAAAAAATACAAAATATAATGACCTTTATCGTTAGAAAAAGAAAGAGTTAAGAAGTCATTGTAGTTTTGTCGATGTTCCTTGACTTGAGAAAAATAGCTTAACCGGTTTATAATGGCCAAGCAAACGTTCAATTGATCGAAACAAGCTTAACCATCTTGTGACTATATGTTTTAATAAAACTTTAAAAAACAGACGAATCAAATTATTGTATATAGTTTATCCATTGTATGTCGCAGATAATGATTAATAACTTACCTGAAAATCGTCTTGTACAAAATCAAAATATTCTTTCAAGTTTTCGGCTCGTTTTGCAGATCTTGAAAAATAAGAATACACTTTGCACTGAATTGTTTCGATATCAACTAGTAAACCTTCATGTGAATTTTCTACAACATTATGAAATACAGGTCAATAACAGTTAGCTAAAATGCAACAATTCAAATGTATAGTTCGAATAAAAATCTATTAAAAAATCGTACAAGAACATTTATATTTACCTTTCACAAGATAAGATACTTTTTCTTTCAATAATTCAAATATTGAGTGACGTTTATTAAAGATCACATTGGTGTTGTCAGCACCAAAACTACATAAGAGTATCCAAAAGTAGTGGCAACGATATTTCAGTACTACACATTAAGCTTGATAACAGTTTCTTTTTACATCGAATGATAGAGAAAAAAATGCTTTATCTTGCTATGCTGTTTGATCACTATTGAACTAATATCTTGATGATAGAATTTCGACAAGAACTGTTTTTGTTGAATGCTAGCTCGTTACAGTAGACCATAACAGATATACCACTTTTGTATTTAGCTTCATTATTATTTGATGTATTTTAACGAAAAAATAAATATACAAGATGCAGTGTGAAAAGCTCTACAACTTCTATTGAATTGTTTATTTTCTAAGTGCACTTATTGTCTTCAAAATGGACAAGTTTCTGAGCCATCAAACTTCGATATAACGAAAATAAGATTTTCGTTTTGATAAAAGGTATATACATTTCATCCTATCTCATCTTCTTTTTACTACCTATGTTTCGTTTAAAAAACAATATAAACTGCACGATGCAGCGTTAAAAACTCTACATATTACAAAGAAAATTATACAAAGATACGACGGGATAAAACAAATGCATATTTCTCTAAAAAGACAATCTCGTTTTGTAATGTTGAAATTTGGTCGCTCAGCCTTTTTGTTCCTTTTTCAAAGCAAGAAGTGCACTTAGAAAATAAGCCATTTAATGAAAATTGTAGAGCTTTCCACACTGCATCATGTGGTATATATATTTTTTTTTTATTAATACAATGTGTTTAATAATGGTAAAATGAAATGCAATAGTACTTCACTTTTTATATCGTATCCGTTGTGGTCTACTTTAACAAGCTAGCATTCAACAAAAATAGCTCTTATTCAAATTTTATCATTACGATATTAGTTCAGCAGTGATCAAATACCATAGAAAGATAGAGCATTTTTTTCTCTATCATCCTATGTAAAAAGAAACTTTTATCAAACTTAGTATGTGCTACTAGAATGTCCTTGTCACTACATTTGGATATCCCTATGTAGCTAAGCTCCTTATTCAAACTTATGTAATATTGGATGATATTTAACTCATTTGTTTTAAGTGAGTTCTTGTCACATTCTTTAGTATAACACTGAGGATTTTGAACAAAAAAAAAACATTGCATACGACCATAATATTTAATTAAGTAACATGAATCCTACAAAAAAATGCCAAATAAAAGTGGCAAAATGCGGCTTTTGAAAAATTTGAAAAGGAAAATAATGACTATTTTGATACTACATGACTCTATTTCAAAATGTCCTCAATATAATAGAAAGATAGAGTCATCAAAAGATATACAAGATGGACAGTTTAATTTTTTACTGTAGCTAGGCATGCGAATCAATAACTACATAAGAACTGTACTTGGTGCTTTGAATGTTGTTAATATTACCTATTCACAAAAGTATACCAATAGTTTTATTTGGCTTCAGCTTAGGAAGCTGCAAAACTACTTTTTTTTTTTGGTCCCGGTCCCGGCTATATTTTTCTACTGGTCCCGGTCCTGGGCCTAATTATATTATTCTATTGGTCCCGGAGCTGGTTCCGGTCCCAAATCAACGTTTCGTATTGTTTTTAACCTCTATTCATATATCAAATTATTTTTCAAGAATTAAGTAATTATCTTTTCATCTCATATTCTCTCAACAATTTAAAAACATTTGTACGATTTCATGCCATTTCTCTCAAGCATCACATTTTGTTTTGTTTAATATTTGTTTTAAACTACCATTATCGTAAACCAAAATAAGCGAAAACTTGTTTCCATTCGCTGCCTATTGAGGCAGTACATATAGAAATGGCTGCAATGTTATCGAATGAAAATGATGTGTAGTTTTGAAGTGTTGGCTCACATAACCCAAAAGATAGATCAACTATGGGAAAACTCTGATTCTTGATATTAATACTAGAGTGAATGCGAAATCTTTACCTAACCTAAAAAATATTGCTAATCTTTAAATCTCCGAACATAAAAATCAGAAGTATCAAAATGAGAAGTCTGATCTAGGTTTTATTAAAAGAACACCGGGACCAGGTAGAAATATTGGTCCCGATCCCGTTGGGTCCAGGACCGGAACCGGGACCAACTTGCAGATCCCTACTCCAGCTTCATGATACCAGCTTGTACACGATATTCACGAGAATTGAATGCTGAGTTTTTTGCGAAAAAATGTGTTTCGAAAGTGTGAAACGTGAAAAACCTATCGAAAAGATGCCAATACCGCTATTTATTATGGATCAATCGTTATTTATTAGATGAAATAAGCGAAATATCTCCTAGCAAAGCTAGTTATTTATTCATTTAAATGAGCAGTAAGGATATTCCATTGTTCATCTTCTTTGTTAATTAATGTTAAATCAACAACCCATAAATTTCCATATTGTTCAACTTCATCAATTTGAAATACAGATGCCATCGAAAAAAGAACTTCATCTTCATCTTCATAAACGCTTAAATAATCAATTTTAGCAAATGGTATTGAATGAGGAACATTCATACCAACATTTATTTGATAAACAACAGATATTTCCATCTCTGGATTCTCAAGTGAACCATCACCAGAAAAGAAAATAGCTGCACTAATATCATTTGTTGTTGATAAAAAACTATTCATTGATATCAATTTTCCTTTATTATCACGAAGTTTTTCCAGTTCTATAATCTGCATTCGTTGTCCACGATACAATGTTAACATTGATTGATTGATAGATAAAGAGTTAATATAAGGAATTTGTAATTGAGCTAATTGATTATGTAAATCATAAATATAATAACGTAGTTTAAAAATTGTATCAATATCTTCAAGTCGAAGTGATTTATGTAGAAGACGATGAAGAAATTTATCAGTTGTATACCATTTTATTGCATCACGATGACAATAAGTTTCTTCGAATTTCTTAATATCATTTAAATCATTTGAACTGTCTATATATTTAATTTGACACATTTCACTCATTTCTTTCCAAGCAAATTCGGTTTGATCAAGACGTAACATAAGATCAATAAGTAGTTGAAATGCAAGAAAAGGTCCATTTTCAATGTTGAGATATCGAGTAAAAAGTTGTTGATGTCGACCAGAAAAAAAACTTTTTTCACCAATAGTTTCGTTCCATGGATTGATTGCTGTACAAAACTGTTGATCATCTTCATCAACAGCTGTTAAAACAATATCCCGTCGATTATATTCTAATTCAACTCGATCGATACGAAACAAAGATCTTAATGTAAATAAATACTCTCGCTCTTCCGGAAATTCACTTAGATGCTCAATATTTGCAAAAACCGCTTTGGCGCTATTTGAATCGATATTTATTGTAAATAAAACAGATTGTAACGACAGATCATTTGGACTATGACTTGCAGTGAACGCTAAGGCAACGTTTTCATTGTATGAGGCGGAGAAAAAAGAAGTCATTGTGATTAGTTGACCAATGTTTTCTTTTAGTCTATCGATGTTCTCTGAATGAAGAAATTGACTTCGATAAACCGATAGGCGCTCTGAACTAAATGTCTTGATGTCATTTAACTGTAGTTGTTGAAGACTTTTATCGAGATCTTGAATATATGCTCGCCATGAAAATATTTCATTAATATCATCACTGCGTAGTGCTCTATTCACCAGGCGATAAAAGAAGCAGTCCTTGGTGTACCATTGGATAGCGTCCGCTGGACGGTATTTTCCCCCAAATTCATCAATGTTGTGGAGTTCATTTGGGGTTTCCTTATAGAAACCATAAACTCGAGGAAATATTTCACTTCTTGCAATGTTACTGTGTTGTAAATGATCAAGAATATTGAAAAAGAATCGATACCAGAAAAATTTTGGACTGTCTTCAAGTACATACTGGAATGCTTCAGTCACAATCTTGGGAGATCTTATTCGTTTAATATCACAACATATTTTTTCAGACAATGAATGAATGTTATCAAACATTCCACGAAATTGTCGACCAAGCAATACTTGTTTGTTGTATAATACATCATCAAACAAATAAATATATGATAATTGTGGTACCATTTCAAGCAAGGTATTGCTAACAAAGTCGACAAATCGACTAGAAATAATGAGCATCATGAGAGCATCTTTAGCATCATCTTGAAATATTAAATCCAAACGTTTATTCATAGTGTCTGCTCGAAAATAATGACAGTCAGAGAGATGATGGAGTTCTTGACGTAAACTAGTGTCGTCGAAAGAAGTATCAAGTAATACAATTATAAAGCTTTTTGATGATGATAGTTTGCAAGTATTGTGTAATTGAAGTGTGCGTGCAAATAAACGTGATCGACTGATCATTGTATTCTATTGTCGGAGATAGAACTGGTATTGTTTTACAGTAATAAAAGAGGAAGCCTTTTCTTTGACAATCGAAGTAACCTAAAAAGAAATTTTAACTTTAAAATCTTGTACTAAATAATTCATTTGACACCGTGAGATAATACTCCTCAATATCGTCACATCATTCACTGGACAAAAAAGATTGATAAGAAACGAGAGAAAATTAGTTTCATAATGAATAATTTTTTGATAATTAATAATTGAAGGATGTTACACTAAATAAGACTTCATTCTGTTTTTTAGATAAAATGATAATGTTAAGTATAACTTGATTAATATTCAAAATGTTAGCAGTAGAATAAACTCAAATATTTTATAATACAAGCCAAAATACTAGATCGAGTTGTTCTATTGAAGACTCTCACCTGAATATTTTGATAAATGCAAATCAATACCGTTCCAGGCGAGTTTTTTTTTAAAAACAAAGGATAAAATCATATTTTTTTTAAACATTGTAAAAGTGTTTTTTATCTTTCTTTTTATATATTAACGATAGAGAGTAAATATTTAAATAGCATCAGTTTATCTCACAAGAAAAAAAGAATAATTCATCCACACATATTTCATTTTTCGCATGTAACTTTCCAACATACACAACATTCATCGAAGCGCATTTATTAGACACATTTATATAAGAAAATAATAAAAAGACACGTTCAAGCATAGTTTATAGATGCATTTAGACGTATTTAAAAGGAGAAACAGATCTAAATACGTTCGAGTTTTTATTGCAGTTCATTTTTGGATCAATATAGATGTATTTAAACGTATTTCAATAAATCCTCTCGTTCGCACACGTTTCAGATCTGACTGCGTCTTTCTATAGTCGATTCGAAAACACTCTTTAACTAACCCATGCGTTTATGTGCGATTGGCGTATCGACATGTCGTTGTTTGGATTAATCAAAAATTTCTAAAAGCATATAAGAAAATAAATGTTACTTACATGCATTTGTATGTGTTTCAGAATTAAAAAAATAAATCAGCTTTCGTGTAGATTAGTTAAGACTATTGTCAATTTAAAATTTTTTGATTGTTTCATATGACAAGTTGAAAATTTGTCTATGACTTAATCTATTCTTTGTGATAACTAACAGAGAGAGGTTCGTTGTATATTATCTGATCATTTTTTACAGATTTTCTTCACAACACCGTCATATACTTGTCTTTTATGTAATATTCTCTAAAAAAATGGAGTTTTGCAGAACCCTCCAAAAGGGTTCTGTACATTTCGAAAAGTCTCTAAATGTGCCTAAAGTCTCAAAAAAAGGATAGAAAATCCGACAAAATCTTTTGAAGGTTCTGAGAAGTATCTGCTAGCAGAACCATCTCTTACAGAACCTTTTTTTAGGTTCTGTAGAACCAAAAGAGGTTCCATGAAAAAATACGAAATCTTGAAAGTTTTCTATAGAACCCTCAAGGTTTTGTACTTTTTCAAAGAACCTTTTTTTGCTCTACAGAACCTAAAAAAAAGTTCTGTAAGAGATGGTGCTGCTAGTAGGTACTCCTTAGAACCTTCAAAAGGTTCTGTCGAATTTTGTATCGTTTTTTGAGACTTTAGGCACATTTAGCGCCTTTTAGAAATCTACAGAACCCTTTCGGAGGGTTCTGCAAAACTCTTTTTTTTTAGAGAGCATCACATACGCTACGAAAAGTATTTACAGAAAATGTTTTCATTGACATTTTCTGTATAAAAAATAACTGCTTTTCTAACTTTTGATCCAATAATTTGTGTAAAATAAGTTTTTAACTTAACCAATCCGTGAATTTTTTCACAAAGGACGAATTATTTAAATGAAGAACAATTAAAATAATTTTGTTCACTGATCTGAATATGTTGTGTTAAATTGTTAGAGAATAAATTTGAAAACATGTTGTATAAATAAAACTATTTATGTTTTTTTTTAATCTGCGCATTGAAAATTGAAATCATTTGAGAATAATACTTTAAATAAATTAAAATAAATTCTTACATTCATAATGAAGATTATAAGATATCTTAATTGATGAGTAGAACTTTTTCAGAGTTTTATTTCATTTCAGATTGTGTTATACTATAATCTAAGATAATTCATGTAATGACCGAAAACTTCTTTATCTACATTGAAACTCAGACTTTATTTTTACATAAATAAGAAAAATTCAAAGATAAACATACTTCTCATTTGAAGACAAAGATATACAAAATAAAAATTTGTCTTACATAAGCAGATTATTTACTAAAAGTATGCATATATTTGATTAATTTCTTTTTATCGTTTTATAATAATAATATGGCATAGCAAAGATATACAGTCTTAATTCGTGTTTTAAGTTTGTATTCCACTATTGAAATATGAGCATTTGTTTTATGAAAAAAATTCGCTGATATACAAAAATACTGTTGTTCACAACTAGTTACTAATTTAAGCAGCTCAGAATTCAAGATTTTTCAGAATATCGAATAACCAATCAAAGATGGACAAGTCGTGGTACGACACCGTCCCGCCAGCGGGATGGGATGGGAGGCGGGACATTGAAAAATTCGCGGTCTTCCCGCCTCTTGAAAATTTCAAATTTTTGAAATTTAGTCAGATCTTTAGAGACATCTATTGATCTTATTAGAAATATCTTACATAGATAACTATTGCCTGTAAGATATATTCAATCCAATGTTCAACCGAATAATATGCTTATATGCAATTGTTTATATTGTTATTAATTTATTTATATTTAGATATTTACACTCATTAAACGTTCATGGTAAATTAAAACTACATTTATTTATATTAACACAAGAATTAATATTAAACGCTCATGATAAATAAGAACTAAACTCATCTATATTTATATAATCATATTCATCAAAGCTTTATGGTGAATTAGAGTCTATGGACACATAGTCTCTCAAGACATGTTTTGAACAGGACGGAACGGGAGCGGTATGAAGTTTTATTGACATGGGAGGACGGGTCGGTGGTGGAGTGACTTTTTTCGTTCTTCCGTGCATCTCTGTGACCAATGATCAAACGCATATGATTGATGTCAAATGTAGTTTAAGATGAAGCCTGTGGCTTATTAGAAGAAGTATTCAACTGATATTGCAAGAATTGACTGAAAAATAACGTGGATATAATATGAATTAACTGCTTCTACTAGTACAATTTCACGGCATTTGAATCTTCACAAAATATGAATATTAGAAAAAGTTAAAATAAATTTGATAAATAGTACAAAAAACATAGATGTATCCTGGTTTTCGAATAAAAAGAAGAACGAATCAAATATTAAATTAGATATTCTAAGATTGTCTAAACTTATATATATTAAATAATGAAATACTCTTTCGAAAACAATTGAACTAGTCTATAATGTGGACTAAAGATTTATTTCAAGTCTTTTTAGAAAATCTTATATAACATTTGTAAATTTTCAATAAATATATACAGCAATGTATGAACTATTCAAGATACCTCTTATAAACTGTTACTATATGAAAATATCAATATAACGTGAGTAATGAGAATATTAATACATTTAATGAATTTCTTAACTTCTAGAAACTAAAATTATGAATGAGAACATCTAAACCACAACAAAGACCTATTTACATATATTCTAAATTGAGAGAAGTTGATCCTGAAATATATTTTGCGATCTTTTTTCCTCAAATTTGATGTCTTGTTTACTAATTAGTTTTGATAATTAGCGAATGGCCAAAAAAGAAAATTTTCTCAGAGGATTCAATCCGACTTGTAGATTTGATCGTTTTCGGTCGTATCCGCGTCGGATTTCATCGGAATTCGATATCTTTCATGGAAAACCAGTCGGTTCTGGTTGGATTGCATCCTGTCTCAGACACTTTCCGACAAAATCCGGGTTGGAATCCGATAAAAATCCTGCCGGATTCGATAGAAATCATATAGGTCCGACAAGATTCGACCACCCATGAATCTCCAGGGTTTCGAAAGTATGAAACCTGAAAAACATATCGAAAAGATATCAACACTGCTATTTATTGTGGCTTAATCGTTATTTATTAGATGAAAAAAGCGAAATATCTCCTAGCAAAACTAGTTCTTTATTCATTTAAATGAGCAGTAAGATTATTCCATTCTTCATCTTCTTTATTAATCAATGCTAAATCAATAATCCACAAATTTCCATATTGTTTAACTTCATCAATTTGAAATACAGATGCCATCGAAAAAAGAACTTCATTTTCATCTTCATAAACACTTCGATAAACAATTTTAGCAAGTGGAATTGAATGAAGAACACTTATATCAACATTCATTTGATAAACAACAGATACTTCCATCTCTGGATTATCAAGTGAACCATCACCAGAAAAGAAGATAGCTGCAGTAACATTACTTGTTGTTGATAAAAAACTATTCATTGATATCAATTGTCCAATATTTTTGCGAAGTTTTTCCAGTTCTACAATTTGCATTCGTTGGCCACGATATAATGTTAATTCTGATTGATTGATCGATAAAGAATTAATGTAAGAAATTTGTAATTGAGCTAATTGATTATGTAAATCATAAATATAACAACGTAGTTTGAAAAGTGTATCAATAACTTCTAATCGAAGTGTTTTATTGAGAAGGCGATATAGAAATTTATCAGTTGTATACCATTTTATTGCATCTTCAGGACGATATGTTTCTTCGAATTTCTTAATTTCATTTAAATCAGTTGGGTTGTCTATATATTTAATTTGACACATTTCAATCATTTCTTTCCAAGCAAATTCAGTTCGATCGAGACGTAACATAAGGTCCATAAGTAGTTGAAAAGCAAGAAAAGGTCCATTTTCAATGTTGAGATATCGAATGAAAAGTTGCTGATGGCGACCAGAAAAAAAACATTTTTCACCAATAGTTGCTTTCCATGGATTAATTGCGGCACAAAACTGTTGATCATCTTCATCAACAGCTGTTAAAACAATATTCCATAGATTATCTTCAAATTCAACTCGATCGATACGAAACAAAGATCGGAATGTAAATAAATACTCATGTTCATTCGGAAATTCACTTCGATGCTCAATATTTGCAAAAACTGCTTTAGCGCTATTTGAATCGATATTTATCGTAAATAAAACAGATTGTAACGACAGATCATGTGCACTCCGACTTGCAGTGAACACTTCTGCAACCCGTCGATCAATGGAGATGGATAAAAAAGCAGTTGTTGTGATTAGTTTACCAGCGTTTTTTTTTAGTCTAGTGATGGTCTCTATGTCAAGACATTGACCTCGATACACCGATACCCGTTTTGAGTTACATGCGTTGATATCGTTTAACTGTAGTTGTTTAAGACTTTTATCGAGATCTCGAATATATGCTCGCCATAAGAATATTTCATTAATATCATTGCTGCGTAATGCCTTGTTAAGGTGGCGATGAAAGAAGCAGACCATGGTATACCAGCGAATAGAGTCCGCTGCTTTGTATGTACGTTCAAATTTATCAATGTCGTGGAGTTGAGATGGGTTTTCCTGGTAGAGAGCACGAAGTCGAGGAAATATTTCACTTCTTGCAATGTCACTGTATTGTAATTGATCAAGAACATTGAAAAAGAATCGATACCAGAGAAACTTTGGACTATCTTCAAGTACATACTGGAATCCTTCATTCACAATCTTGGGAGATCTTATTCTTTCAACATCACAACTTATCTTTTTAGACAATAAATCAATGTTATTAAACATTCCACGAAATTGTCGACCAAGCAGTAATTGTTTGTTGTAAAATTCATCATCGAATAAATAAATATATGATAATTGTGGCATTATTCTAAGCAAGATATTGCGAACCAGGTCAATGAATCGATTAGAAATAATGACCATTTTGAGAGCGTCTCTAGCATCATCTTGATTTATTAGATCCAAACAATTATTGATAGTGTCTACTCGAAAATAATGACAGTCAGAAAGATGATGAAGTTCTTGACGTAAACTAGTGTCGTCGAAACAAGTATCAAGTAATACAATTATAAAGTTTTTTGATGATGTTGGCCTGAAAGTAGTGTGTAATTCAAGGGTTCGTGCATATAAACGTGATCGAGCGGCCATTATATTCTATTATTGGAGATAGAAGTGATATTGCTTTACAGTAATAAAAGAAGAAGCCTTTTTTACAGAATCGAAGGAATCTAAAAAGAACTTTGAATTTTAAAATCTTGTAGTAAATACTTCATTTGACACCGTGAGAAAATATTCAACAATGTTGTCACATCATTTACGAGGAAAAATTAGTTTTAAGATGAATAACTTTTTGGTAATTAATAATTGAAGAATATCACAGTAAATGAGACGTCATTCTGTTTTATAGATAAACAGATAGTGTTATCTTTAACTTGTTTGTTGATATTCAGAACGTTTACCAGAAGTAGCGTGATCGTTTGAACTTTGAAGAAAGTGTGAAAAATTTTTGCACGAGACAGTATGTTCACAATCACAGCAGATCTCCAGATATTTTCTCAGGGTATTTCTTTGCATTTGTAAAACAATTCAATTAATGTTGTAGCACAAATGACGCACATTTTAAAACAGAAGATTAATGCACATTAGGATATTTTGTGCTAACAAGTATTAGAAAATATCATCAAATTTTCTCTGGACAGGGTTAGGGCCTTTTTTTGCTATATGTCCCATCAAATTTTTTCGAATGAAGACTATTTTACTCATTGAAAAACACTTTGATTTACTTTCTAGTCTTATAAGAAATAAGATCTATTTTTTTTTAAAAATTGAAAAAGTTTCTCGGTACTTCTATTGGCAAAAGTGTTCACGCTACCAACGACTAATTGAAGTCATGCTTCTCAAAAAACGCAACAAGTCAACATGTCCCAGAATTAATTTTTCGGCCTGTAAAAACTCAACTATACTCGCACAACTGATATTATTTCTCAGAACGAAAATTTTATGAGTTTTGATCAGAAATTCTGTCATCCTGAGTCGTTTCTTTCCAGAAGCATTATCAAAAACAAATTACGAAATTTCTTAACAAGTTGTGCCATCGAGAGCGGTCACCCTTGTCATAACTGTCCAATAACGAAGATCATTAGTCGTAAAAGACATAATAATATGTCTCTAAAACAGAACATCAGGCATCTTTTGAATTGTCTGTGATTTCATAATGGTTACTCTTTCATGAAACGAAAAGTTTTTGATGATACCTTTTAACTCGTTCAAGAAAACGCAGTTTAATTCGTTATTTTTGGGTAAAAATAAGACAAATTTCTACTACATGCTTGTTCTTCAACCTTTCATTTCGCAAAAACAACAAAAATTTCAATTATTGAGGATTTTACATGCCCGACACTCTCAGATCGCGCCACTCCTGATGTTGACTATAAAATAAACTCAAATACTTTGTTACATAAACCCAAATATCATATCTATCTATTATATTGAAGAATCTCACCCGAATATTTTAATCACTATATACCAATGTGATTCTACGCAATTTCACTATAAGAAAAAGTAAAATCATATTTTTCTAGTATAGTAGAATTATTTCTTTACCTTTCTTTTATATGATAATGATGACAAGTAAATGTCCAAATAGTGTCAATTTTCCTAATTAAATCTCTCATAATAACTTTCCAAAGAATCCTGGCAAATTCATGATTTCCTAAAGAGTCTCTACCATGAACTTCCGGAAAGTTATGCGAAAAATCAGTAAATTTTCGACATAAATTTTGCTAAGAGTTTCAAACAGTCAAGGAAAAAGTGATAAAATCTCTGAAAAAATTCATAGAAAGTTTCTAAAGAATCTCTAAAGAGTTCCTTAAAAAGATCCAGTGAACTTTTCGAGACGATCAGAAAAAATTATGTCAGAAATTTTCTCATTTTTCGCATAACTCTGCGGTAGCTCAAGGTAAAAGCTTTTCAGAGATTCAAAAATTTACTGAGACTCCTTAAAAACCTATTATTAAGAAGAAGTTGATTAAAATTTTCTATCAACAAAAAATAAACAATATGGACACATATTTCATTCTCTAATGAAATAACGTGTTATTTGCCAACATTAAGAATGGTAAAATCACAATTACTCACTCATCAGGTTATTTGCGAGATACTCATCAGTCTGTAGTTATACAATGTCATTTATACGAAAAAAATCTACGCTTACATTCATATAAAAAGCAGAAGGAAAGAAAAATAAATTTTTGTTCGCATAAATGATATTATATACAACAGAACGATAAAAATGACTTGATGAGCGAATGAATGATTATTATTTTGCATATTTCTAATAATGTAAAGAAATAAAAAGCCTCATTATTCTTTTCGCTCAATCTAAATAAAATTCGATTTATCACAAAAAATAAGTTGTGATTTTCATTGCTGCATTTGATTCATATATCTATTCAAATTGATTGCGATTATACAAATCATTTCTGTGTCAAAATACACCTATCAAAATGCATCGGCAAGTTTTGATCCATTTATTTGAAATGAGTACATTGTTACTATTTCAAAAAGATCTATTAATTCTTATGTCAATTATCATCCGATTATGTTTTCAAATAAATTCAACAGAATCCTATAACATTAACTGAGATGAATGATCTGTAAGTATGTCGAAAAAATCTAATAGCAATACAGAAAATGATAGTATGGATTTAAATTAGTTGTGCTATTATATCAATTTTTGACTAACAACTTTAAAAGATCACTTCTCGAATAAAGTCGAACTGTGATGAACACTTGTAGATAAATAAAATAATATAAAAACTTCCAGGTAGAATTTATCTTGATGATGATATAAACAAAACAAGATATATGTAAAAAGTTAACAGTTGTCATGTACATTGAAAGAATTAATTCGGATGAAAGTTGTTTTATAATTAGGCTTTCAATTCAACTTCAATTATTTCCAACAGCGAACTCTAATATTGAAACTTTTCATTTCCAGTCTTTAGACAAAAATATATTTTATTAATCTAATATATGCGTATGACATTGAAATTATTGTGAAAAAATCTCATCAGATTTTAATAAATTTTCAAATGAAAAGTTTATTCATATCTTAAGAAAAATTACAGTGAACAGATCATGTCAAAGATGAGTTTTAGAACAATTCGTCTCGTGCAGTTGTCATTAAAATGGATAATTAAATTCATATAATGTTCTTGATGACAACTGCATCTGACATTTAAATTATAATCTAAATATTCTTTATAGAATTACTTCGACCATTTTACCTTCTATGAAAAACACAAAAGAAACACAATTATATATTATTTCTTATCGTTTATAAAAAAAAAAACTTTAACTCGGTGATTACTACTAGTGCATGAAAATGTCTACATCCGATATTTATTACATTGAAAAACTCAATATTTCTGCTATTTATCTTAATCGATGTATGATTCCTATATTTTATATCTTAGGTTATATTGGAAATTTCTTAAGTGCATTAATATTTGCAAAAAAATCTTGGAGAAAAAATGTTTGTATTTTTTATTTTAATACTTGTCTATTCTTCAATTCATGTTATATCACTTCAGCTGTATTTCCAGCTCTTCTCTTTGGTTTTAATATTAATCTATACGATTCAAATACTACCATATGTAAAATATATTATTATACAGTATTTGTCTTTTCTACACTTTTCCCAACTACTCTTATTCTTGCATCAATTGATCGTCTATTAATCTCATCGCAAAATATTGATACACGTTTATATAGTTCAAAACGTTTAGCTTATTTCTCTGTTAGTATATGTACAGTTTTTTGGATTATATACTATCTTCATATACTTATTAAAGTTGATATTCAAGAAATTTATCCATCTTATTTTATTTGTTATTATGATCTTTCAAAATTTTATCTTTATTTTATTGCTTATTCTTCACTTATTATTAATGTTCTTCTATGTGTGACTATGACTATTCTATGTATATTTGCTTTTAAAAATGTTCGACATATACAAATTGTTCCTCGAGAACGACAACGAAAAGAAATTCGTTCAATGACAAAAAAAGATTTTCAATTACTTCGTTGTTTATTTATACAAAATATTGTTTATATAGTATTTAGTATTGGTTTAAGTATTTTTACTGTTTATGCAGCAGTTACAATACAACAAATTCAAACACCATTAGAACAAGCAATTACTAATTTCTTTAATTTTTTTACAATATTTATTCATCATATTCCATATTGTGCTAGTTTTTACATATTTGTGATTGTATCAAAAGCATTTCGAAATGAATTAAAACGCATGATTTATAAAATGTTTGGGAAAGATTTAATATTAATACGAGAAGAAGAAAATATTGCTGTTGTTAATCATACTGTATACTGAAAAAAAAAGTACATTGTCATTAACAGATATATTTTAATAATTACGAAATGTAAAGGATTTATCTTAATATTAATTGTTAAATATTCTTTAAAATAAAATATTTATTTTATCATTTATATTAAGAATAATATTCATATTCAAGTTTTGATGAATATAACGTTTGTATTTATCGTTTAAAGTAGTGTAATTTTCAACAAAATCAAGTCAATTATTTCGTTTTTAAGATGTAATTATATTCATCCTATTAATTTCATATAATCGAGAAAAATTTTCTCAATAAAATAAATCTAAAATCTACAGATTAAAAAATCATGACTTTAATTTAAAGATGAGCAATTATAATCTTTATATTAATAGATATAATTATTTATTATAATAACAAAATATACTATAAAATGCAGCCTGAAAAGTATTATAACTTATATAAGATCATTTACTCTATAGTCGTATTATACAGCTTTTCTAATATGTTTTGTACTTTTTTGTTTGAATGCATGGATTAACAGTAATGAGTTTTCATTGAAATCTTATTAAAAACTAATTTTCTCTATCATTAAATTTTAATTATTTTTCTTTCTATAGAAGTAATTTATATCCTTAATCAATATATACCAAGTAGAAAATCATAGTTTTATAAACTATTTAAAGCATAAATTATATCCGTTATAAATATGAAAAGAATCTTTTTTTATTTACCTTTAGATTGTAAGGTAAAATGTCTTACAAAAAAATACTATTGATGATTTTGTTTTAGAATATGGATTTATCGGAAAATAATTATATCAATAATCTTAATAATACTATTATTTATCTTAATCGATATGTTATTCCTGTATTCTATATTTTGGGTAATATTGGAAATTTATTATGTAT
>JAJEKB010020939.1:207532-224586 GCA_022393335.1 Macrotrachela quadricornifera
TATCGATCTTAAATTCGAAAAATATCAAGCACCAACGATTTTCTCATCATAGATAACATTTTTTGACTTTTATGGTACATTGATAGAGTACTGACATGAGTCGCCTGAGCTATAGTTCATCCGGAGTTCATAACGAAAAACTGAGACAAAACGTAAAGTTCCCATTGATTTTAGCTAAGTTATTTAGTCTGATCTTGTACCCTGAACAAGCACACACACACACAGAGTTGTTTTTTATATGACTCCCCCTCTCAGTCAAGAAAATAGAAATAAAATATTTCGCCCCAACTTTTCATTGGGATTTCCCGCAGCATTTGTTCATTGCGACCTCCTGATAAAAGAGAAAAGGCATGATGTTCGGAATTAAGTGAACAGGAATTCGGAATGATAACAAGCAAACAGCAGCATATTAGGATTTAGAAGTTCTTTAATGATTAGGTTCTTTTTACGTCAAATGTCTAATAAAGAAATATTTTACCTCAAGAATCGAACCATTTGCCATTTGCTCAAAGTGTCTTACTTCTCACTTATTGTACTTGCAATAAAGCTTTTTAATCAACATCCAGTGGCTTGCATAATTAACGCCACTATATTAACCGCTATTAATTCAGCTTTGGAGCTAATGGATGCATTTCGTTTAAATTCTTCTCAAAGAGCTATTGGGAATTTATTAATACGCTCGTTAAGAAGAAATTAAAAAAGGAGAACTATTTAAAAATCGCTACAAATAAAATACAACATATTGTAGTCTAGGAAATAGCTTCGTCTATTTTAGAATATGATTTTACGGTTGATATCTATGGAGATTCAACGAGAGAGCTTCAAACAGTCGGTTCGTTTTTTACATATTTTTGTGGAAATCTCACTCAAAGATCCAACGTATAGGAATCAACAAAGAAAACTGTTTAGATTAGAATCAAAGTCGAACATAGATTTGCGATCCTCGAATCTCCGTGAAGCAAACTTAAAACAACAAGCAGTTCATGAAAGAAAGCTAAGAAATAGATTGCAAACATGCTTCCTGACTTCGAATTCGTATTTTTTGTGTTCGACAACCATCAGTCAACTTTTATAAGAAACGATTATTTACTAATTTATCATTATTTAATATCTCTACCAATATTGAAAAACTAACTCCAAATTTCGATTCCTCGTAGTCAATTGTTTTTGGTGGAGTATTACGAGAGACAGTTTATATCGTTCACTATTAATTGTTGGGCAAACCAACTTAGTTCTCATTTATTGATCTTTGAGTATCCTGGACCAAACTTCTTGAGAAAAAAAGTAAAACTAATTACTAATTGTTTCGTAACTTATCACTAACCACAAATTTGGCTCCAGATGAGAATTCTTTACTACTCATTACCCTTCATATAGTTTTCAACTAGAATATTACAAGCTTTTGATATTAACCTAGCTGACAACGTTTTCAGATTGGCTTGGATTTAGAAAGATACAGAGGAACTTTAGAAGGGAGCATACCTGTATAACTACAAGCTTATTTTATTTTATATGATCTCTCCTCCCACCCACCAGACAAATCGTTATTTCGTAAAAAAGGCCTTTTTTAGTAAAACATATTATTTGAAAAAATCATAAGTAAATGGTACCATTCGATCCAGGACCACGAGAACCTTTGCTGAAATATTAAGATTCGATTTTTTTCAAAGTTAAGATTTTTTGCTGGTTTCTCTAAAACATTTTTTTTTTATCCTTGACCGGACACAAACAAACAAATGCATTTCGCTTTTTTCCGTATTAGCCTCCCTTCAATCGACGAAATAGTAAATTTAAAAACTTTTGAAACCAAATCACATCAATTGGTTCCTGCGACGTCGATGTGAAATTTTGGGCGGTGATAAAGCTGAAGAGGATGCTCGACGTTTTGAAGTGGTGTTTTCTGTATTGCAACTGCGAAGATAATAAACTTTATGCTTTTCTTTTTCTTCTTTGGCCGTTGTTCTTACTGCTCTGCTTGCGCTCATGTGATACGTTGAGCTCATGTTTTAATCTGCTAATAGAACTTTGTGAAATATTTAACATTTTAACAAGCCGTTCGCCAACATTATTAAGTGGTATAATTGGACCATCCTTTTCTTTTTCGACAAATTCAATGACACGAAATAGAAACTGTTTTACTTCCACCGAAAATTCTTCACCTGTCGGCATAATAACTGAAGATTTAATCTCGAAAAATTTTTCATGTAAATTTGAAAAAACTGCTTTAATTAAACCTTTTGAATGTCAGAAGTATGAGAGAACAACTTGTAAAACAGAGTTGAACTAGGTATCACCTCTGCCAATTCATTTAGTTCTGCAGTACAAGATCGGTCAAATTCAAGATAGATGATCTCACCTTGATCAGCACAGTCAATCATTTGACCTTCCACTACTTTTCCTCTTTGCTCAGAAAAAATCACAGGCATTTGTTCGTACGAATAAAACGGTCGTAATTCTACGAAGGAACAAAAACTGAGCGGGTGCTTAAATACCATTTTGAAGGGCACTCTTCAGTGCATTAGAACAGCAAAAAAAACTAAAAAAAAATTTTATTGGATACCTTCTTTGTTTTCCCAAGTTTGACCTCTTAAAACAAGCTTATTAAACATTTGGGAAAAGTCTGATTTTTACATAGGCATTTGTCCTCCGAGCTTCTCTTCCAAAAAGTGAAAGCCGCAAGTCTCTATCTATTTTCGTTCAAAATTTATCAGCATTTCATCCGATACTCTTTTAAAAAAATTCCGATAACAGTATATTTTTAAATGTAAAATTTTCTCTCCAAAAAAAGTATTTCACGTCGTTATTTCTTGTTTTCCCATAAATATCATCATCAAATAGTATTTTAACATAATATCTATATAAAATTAATTGTCAAATTTGAAAATAAAAGTTTTTTGTGTTATTACATTGAATCATTTGAATATTGTTTTGAGCGTAAATAATAATTTTTTTTCTGATTTTTATTTCTCATTTGAATACATTGATAAGATGAAAAATAATCATCGTTTGTATCATATGTTGTTTGTATATATACTTGGCTATATATAAATGAAGAAGAAAAGAAAAAAAAAAAATAAGAATACAAGACATGGTTAACAACATTTTAATTCATTTGTAACTCGACACTATGGAGGAAAGTTTGTCTTCTTCTAATAATGGTTCGTCTTCTTCTGATGATAGTTCGTCAATGGTACGACCTTATTTTTAAAATTAATCAGAATAAATTTTTTTTTATAGTATAAATTGAGTGTTAAGCTCGAGAATATCAATCAATACAACTCCATTTTTCACCACTAGCTATTGCAGCAAATCGAGCTATTGGTAATTTAGTTGATAGTAGCTCCGAAGAAGTTTATAAAACACATTTTGAAGATATCGGTAAAAAATACACCGTTTAGTTTGATAAAAGTTAATTTATTATTTTTAGTGAATGAACGTAATGAAAAGATACAACGTACTAATACTGGTGTACCAAATTTTTTCAAATCGTTTAGTGAAATTATTAATGATGATAAAACGTCTGAAAACTTGTTAAAAACTAATGGTCATTTAATTACAGAAGAAACAATTTCATCATTGACTAAACTGACTCCCCTACTCGACTTCTCCCCAATGAAATCCTCAGGGAGTTAACGACGTGATTCAGGGACTCCTCGGGAATTTGATGAGTATTATCAGGAACTCTCCGGGGATTCCCGACATGAAGTTCCTGGAGATTTCGTTGGGGCGTGTCGACTAGGGTCTCGATGAAGAAGGTTTTGGTGTAAATACCTTTCAGTTTAATTTGAAATTTATTTGAAATTATAAACATTCTTTAGGAATATTCTACGACAAACTATGTTGATGAAACATCTACTTAAATTAATGAATACTACGTCACGTGATACAAATCGATGTATCGAACTTTTTTCCATCGGTAAGAAAAACTATTGGTAAATAAAAAAATAAAAAGATAAAAATTTTATTTAGATTTCGCTCTGGTGCATTATATCGACAACAATTTGATGAAGATGTTGAAAAATTTCAAAATTATATTAAAGATCATGCAGTTGATATTGAATGTGCTATTGATAAAGAGGTAAACTTATTGTATTAAAAACCTTAATAAACAATATCTTTTTAGGATCAAGAAAAAGAACGTTTAGGTCATGGCAATTTAGATCCAAAAATGGTTATGGAATCTTTACCAGAGGTATATACTATTGATAGGTGTTTCCTTTACTTTTCTTTATATTTAGGAATTAAAACAATATTTTCAAACACGAGATCTTACAAAATTTCAAGTGGCTTTATTCAAGATGTCGAAAAAAGATGCTGACGATTGTCTTGATCGTTGTCTTCGTTCGGGTTTATTAATTGCAAAACCCAAAGAAGTTAAAGAATGAACAAAAACAAATGTCGAAGAAAAACTTAGATTTTTATAAAATAAACTTGATGATATAACATAACAAAGAAGAAAAAACCAGATCATCGAAGAGTGAAAGACAATTGATAGTTTAGTTGACTAATTTTTATAAATTTTAATGAAGAACATGAATAAATTAGAGCTTTCGGTATTTCGAATACCATCATCAGTACAATGGAAAAAAGAAAAAAGGTAGAAAAATTCGATGTTGTTGAATTTTAATTGCATTTTATTGGACTTCTTATTGCATATGGAATACAAATAATCGATTCAATACTAATCATCTTGCCTCTATTGTACTGATGATTGAAATACCGAAAGCTCTAATTTATTCATGTTCTTCATTAAAATTTATAAAAATTAGTCAACTAAACTATCAATTGTCTTTCACTCTTCGATGATTTATCAACAAGACCTATGATTATTCATGGTTATTATCTTAAAAAATTAGATGATCCTTCATAATTATCATAGTGTATCATAATATCATAAAATTTTTCAACACAATATGGTATTGAGGATAATGTGATTCTAATTGACATTAATAAAAGCATATGTGATACTTGTTTATTTCTATTCATATTCTCATTATGATTTACTTGTGTTTTTAAGTTTCTTAATTGTTTAAATAGTAATATTCCAAATATAAAAAGAAATATAATTGGAATTATTCCATGGAAAAATATTTGAATTACATATAAATAATAATGTAAATATATGGTTGAAAATATTCTACATTGATCTGTATTTGATATATTAAAATATATAGCTATTGATATATTATGTAATCCAATAAATAATACTATTAATAATATAATAATTATTGTTTGTTTTTTTGTTGTACATAATTCTCTTAAGCGAACTTTTCTTGATGATATTAAATATCTATCAAATGTTGCCATACAAATACATGTTAATGACATAAGATCAAATGTATGTAATGCATAATATCGTAATTTACATAATATAAATACATTTGTTTGTGTTAGATGATATTGATAACCATCAAATATAATACGAGTTAATAATGGATAAATAATTACAATTAAATTAGCAAATGATGATGCTAGTAAATATAATGAACTATTTGTTGTTCGACTAGTTTTATGATGTTTATTGAATCTTTGAGGAGAACGAGACCATATTGTAAATACACAAATGTTTAAAATATTTCCAATTGAACCAAATATATACAAAATGATACCAGCAAATATCATGAATTGATTTGAAAACACGTTTGTTTATCTCATCTTGAACATAAATAAAACTTGTTAGATTTTGTTTAACATAAAATGGTTCTAGAAAAACATTTCCATATTTTATATGTTATTGTCATCTGATAAAGAAAAAAAAACATGGAATGCTGCTTCGTCGACTAGCTGTCTTACAAACAGAGTCTTATATTCAAGATGTTGTTAGTAATAATGGGATAGAAAAGAGAAATGCGCGTTTTTCATGTGATAAACTTAGTAGTTGTTTTTCTTCATATGTTAGTAAAATGTGCTACAAGACACTTATCACTCGAAGTATACTTCGTCTTAAATTTTCTTGAATAAGAAAATAAAGAAAAGTAAATTTCTAAATAATTTTAATATTCTTCTCAAAAACAAAAATATGTCTTAATGAATTTTTCTTTGAGTAGATCTTCAAGGTTAATTTTATTCGTTGACTAAATAAAAATGATTCAGCATAGTTTTCGATAGAAACAATCTTAAATGTAATGTCTTATAAATAAAAGATAACTTGGTGCAAACGAAGATTGACATGTTTTTTGAAGAAACAAAAAAAAGGAATGGAAAAACTCATTGTTGCACAGAAAATAATATTTTTTTTTTACACAATAATTTCCTTTTTCGGAAACAATAGGATTTTACTTATCGTTTTTAATAATTACTTTCTTGTATCAAAAAATTCTGTCTGCATTTCCAAGTTTAAGAATAAATAACAGATGTAAGACTTTGCTTTTCTTTTTACGTAAAGATTTTTTTTATAAATAGAATGATTGACGTAATTCATTTACTAGACTATTGATGTTTTACAGTACTGGTCAAAAGTATCACCCCCCCCCCTTGGATCTCAGTCACAATATGAGCTGTAGGTCTCAAAATTAGTATGCACATAGTTCTCGATGAATGCTGATCAGCGACACCATCCGCAGCTCAATTGCCTGAAGTATAAGAAAGTTATAATGTATGCGGTGTGTCTCCACTGTGGACTTCATAAATCAGTGAAAGTTCGACAGATTGACTTCAAACTTACAGAAAAGGTTGCTCCACAGACCCTTACTATTCTCTAAAATTTTCAGCTCTATATCATTTACTAGACAGAAATGGCACTATGTTCAAATTCTAGATGTTATCATTGGTCTGGCTACTTGAATAATCAAGTAATTAACCTTATCTTTTGAGTACTTAACTAGCATATAAGGAGACACAGTTCTACCAAAAAAAAGTTACAGAAATCACTAAGTATCATGGAAAACAAGACATAAACTTTTATAGTCAAATTTTTCTCTCATTCTGACAAAGCTGAAGGAGATAGGGAGTGACAATAAGGATTCCTATCATTTTCACAATTACGCCCCAATTTTTACTCATATTCATACTCTAACGCTTATTTTGATTCATCATCATGATGAAAACTATCAAAAGACCCTTGACAGATTTGAACTAAATAGATAAATTCATTTTAATTCTTTTTTTATAAAGATCATCGGAATGGGGAAAAACTTAACCATAAAAGTTTAAGTCTTATTTTCTATGATACTTAAGGATTTTTGCAATTTTTTTGGTAGAACTGTGTCTCCTTATATGCTGGTTAAGTACCCAAAAGATGAGGTCATTTGCTTGATTATTCGAGTAGCTAGAGCTATGACAACATCTAGAACTGGAACATGGTGCTATTTCTGTCTAGTAAATGATATAAGGCTGGAAATTTTAGAAAACACTAAGGGTCTGTGGGGCAACCTTTTCTGTAAGTTTGAGGTCGATTTGTCGAACTTTCATTGATTTATGAAGTACATAATGGAATAAGTTGGCTTTGTCATATATCGATACTGACAGTAAAATGGTTCTAGTTCCACAATGGCTCATTGAATTTCAATGAAACTTTTACTACAGATAGCTAAAGGACAGAGCAACAAAATGAAATCAACCCGAGCTCCTAAAGTCCTTTTGTTCCTAAGTTATGAAGTCCACAGTGGAGACACACCGCATACATTATAACTTTCTTATACTTCAGGCAATTGAGCTGCGGATGGTGTCGTTGATCAGCAATTATCGAGACCTATGTGCACACAAGTTTTTAGGCCTACAGCTCATATTGTGGCTGAGATCCGAGTGGGTGGGGATACTTTTGCACAGTTCTGTACATGTTTCAACAAGACAAATGAAATTTTTTGATAGATGCCGCAATAAGAACTTTTTTTAATTAATCAACAGTACTTTGTATTGTTTGTTTAATCGTTAGATTTGTTTTCTTTTCTCTTGAAACTTCTGGAAACGATTAATATGGAATAATTTGTTGGACTGAAATATTTCAATTAAATGATTGTTTTCCAGATCATTGATTAAAAATTATATTTTTCTATGTTCTTTGTATTTGACTTGTTGATGTAATCATTTTCTAGTCTTAGACTAACTGGCTGATGCTGTTATAATTGAAGATTAATAAAATATTTATCGTATTCTCAAAGTGTATTAAAAAGAAATACTATTATTAATGTTTTTTTCGTAATTTAGGTACTCTTCTATTGTCTTACAATTAATATTCAATAAAATATTATATTGAATCTTTAAGGTATAATACTTAATCATTACAAAATACTTCTTGTTTTTAGTAAAACGTTTATTTTTTCTTATACTATTATGAAATATGTATATATATGTCATCCAATAAAAGTTAATCTTAATGTAAATAATATTATAATTCGAAGCTTAATTTAACAATTATACTTTTTGTAAATCAGTAAGACAATCTTAAAATTTCAATAAATATTTTTATGCCTAATCTAGATAATCTCAATCCATTTTGTAATCATTGGTTTGTATATTAAATTCCTTTAAAAAAAGATCTTTATTAATAAAAAAAAATCAACATTTATTGAATTAGATTATAGTTTAATGGGTTTTTCTTATTTTCTATAACTCTGTTCAAACAAATTAATTTTATTTAATTTTCTACATTTTAATATTTCTTTTTTCTTATAAATTATTTCTATACAAATGAATAAATCTTTATTATATATAGTTTATCAAAATGAATAACAATATAGAAGCAAAAATATACAAAAAGAACAAATTATATATAAAATTGCTTTTTCTGTTTCCTTTTTTTGGTTTTTAAATAATAAATCAACATTTATATAATTAAAATTTATGTTTTATTGAATTCTATTACAATAAATTTTCTTTTTTCTTAGTAGATTTTTATTTAAAATAAAACTTCATTAATATTGTCAAAGTTATTATCATCAAGTTACCTATAAAAATCTATAATAAAAATAAAACAATACAAGACTAAAATCTCTTTTGAAGTTAATTAATTCTTACTTTTTGATTATTATTAATCCAGTTAATCACATAATAGAATTTGTTAATATGATTTGTTATTAATTTTCCTTTTTCTGCATTATTTTTAAAGACATCGAAACTGTTTATCTTCATACATGTTTTTATTTTTAATTGTTCAAGTCGGTTACGTTCTTGAAGTATTTGTTTATGTTTTTCAATTATTTCATTATGTTCAATTTGTGAAATTATGTTATCAATAACAAGTTGCACAGTTTTTCTTTTTTCTTGATTAATTAATTTTTCTAATCGTTTCTTATCTAATTTTAATAAATTAAATATATGACCTTGAACTAACATTTCATCGGAACAAGCACAAGAGCATTGGAAAAATTTAAGAGATGTAGTAACATAATTTTGTGATGAATTGATATCAGTTAGAAAATTCTATCCAATAAAAACAGAAAGAAAAATACTTAGTCTTTATTTATTTCTTATTTGTTCTTACTTTTGGAAAAACACCCATAATGTAATTAAACTAATAAAAAAGAAATTTTTCTTCGTTCAATCATGTTTGTTTATTGAATGTATCTATATTTATATAGATATTTTGACTAGGCTAAATTAAAATCTTTATTTTGACTAAACATTGCTTAGGCAGAAATGACGTATCAATTTTGCCTAGGCAAAATTAGAATTCGATTAAATAGGAATTCATACATTCGAAATAATTAAAACTTGAATAAAATAAATTTTTTTGTTCAACAATGTTTAAGCGAGAAAATTTATCGTTACCTGGTAATTACAGGATCTATTATCGGAATTTTTTTAAAAGAGTATCGAATGGAATGCTTATAACTTTTGAAACGAAAACAGATAGAGACTTGCAGCTTTCACTATTTGAAAGAAGAGCTCGGGGAGCATATGCCTATGTAAAAATCAGACTTTCTCCAAGTGTTTATTAAGCTTGTTTTAAGAGTTTTTTTCCTGGTCTACCTTTGCTCTTTTTTAACTTCATACATTAATTATAGGTGATATTTCGTTGATAAAACAGAGCTGACTAATAGATAATCATTTTTTTTTTCATACATCAGTTGTAGGTAAACGTTTATTTTGTATAAGAGAACAGGAAAAATAGGCCATAGTCGTTTCTACCTATCTCTTTGCTTGATAAAAAAAACAGCGATCTATGGATGAATGATTACAACAATGAAAGATAGATAAAAACATGCGTTTCTTATATTTATTTAAGTTTTTTGTCCTTACTTTGACTCGCAATACGTGTATTCATCCATTATTTCTTTACTTCGATCATACTTGAAGATTATTCGACAGTAAGCATTTTTTTCATAGCATTAAAATCGGGGAAAAAACAACGATTACTCGCGCTTCATTAGTCCAATAATCGTGATTAGCACGGAGTGCAACAAAGACCGACCCTTCGAAAATAAAATTAGTTAAATATTTATTTATAATTACAAAAGAACTAAATTATATACCGCTAGTAACTATAGGGAGTGTACAATACATACGATATATACAAAACAATGTTACAATTCAGAAATTGAAATCAAAGAAAAGATGTTGTTTTCCATTTATATAAAACTATTTCGCATGGTAGTGATATACTTTGGACTCAAAAATGAAATATCTTGTCAACATTTTATCAGGATGCGTCATATGTAGACAAATACAACTTTTGATGGACTTTCTCTTGATGCTAAAAGATTTTTGAGAGAAAAATATAAAAAATCTTTATAAAAAATGATCAGTTCTAATACAATCAAGAGACATTAATTAATATCAAAAAGGAAAGGTTTTTAATAGTAATATGTACTATTATAAAGTATTAAATGGAAATCTCTAAAATTTCTAAAAATATTTGAAAATTTATATCATAGTATATGGGGATGGTTTTAGAGATCATTTCATATCTCTTTATAGGATTTTCAGAAAGAGCTGAAAATTTCGGTTTTAGTAAAGCTCTTTGCGGATTTTCGAATAATATACCTTATATCAAAATCAAAATTTTTTCTATGCATGTTCCGTCAATGGTTTGATGGACCCTATCTTAAAATTAAATTTTCAAATGTACATTTAAGAAACAGATTCACATAGGTTGAAAATAACACCTATTCTTTAATTTCAATTTCTGAATTGTAACACTGTTCTGTATATATCATATGTATTGTATACTCCCTATAGTTACTATTGATATATAATTCAGTTCTTTTGTAATTATAGTTAAATATTTAGTTAATTTTATTCTCGAGAAGACAGTTTTTTGCACTGCGTACTATTCATGTAACTATAATGATCTATCTGGATCCTAATAGCTGAATTTATTACTACGGTCATGTTTCGATGCGCACATCGACAACCATCCTTTACCATTATACATGATGTAGATTTTCTTTCAATTAAATATACTTACTATTCGTATTAATACCGACATTAATCTGAATAATAAAAAAAATAATTATTTCTTTGCCTACAGCATTTTGCTCGTAAAGATACTGTTATTGTTCGTCAATAGACAATGGAATGAAATAAAGCAATTTTTTCCTCACATAGTTTGTACAATAGTAGGCACAATATGTAGGAGTTATCGGTATTTCACAAAAGCATTCGATATCTTTTTGTTTAATAGTAGTATTTAAGTAGTTCGAATAAGTTTTTCAGACGTTATTGACTGATTAGAAACGTATTTTGAGTCGAAGTCGATACCAGACTTAAGATTTATGACATATATAAGCGATCAAAGTAACAATTATTTTTTCTTAAGTACATACTAATTTGATTGGATATAGTTCTAAAAGTTTTTGCACTAACACATGATGATTGCTGTTTGATGATAGCTATTTATTATTTTTTTTTCAAGAAGGTTCCAAATGTAGTTTTGAATTATTGAACTGAATACTAGTTGGGTAGAAGTGGCGTGCCCTTAAAAGTTAACTTCTTGGTGGATGTCGAAACGTTAGCGCATCTTGTAGACTTTAGTGAATTATGTTTACTAAAAGAAATTCGGATCCATGCTTTATTTTAAGTGATATATCGAGGTTTTAGTGAATTTTTTCTATAGAAACTTACTTTTTCAGCATACGGATATTTTCGAACTTTTACATGTAAGATCACTGTTCATATTACTTTATCGTTCCATACTCGAGAATAGATTTTAAAATCACGACAAAATCGTGTTGATAGCGATTACTCAGTCTTTCGAAAACTGATAAAGGCACACAACAGATTGATAAATGCCTTTTGAATCAAGACTATGTGTATTATGTAGTCTCTAACCAACTATATATACCCATAAAAGAGTTCGAACCACTACGTTGTTCGTGCCGAAATACAATAGAATGTTGTAGTTACCCTCAAGAATACTAGAAAAAAAACTGATTTTTGAATTTTGACTCGAAACTTTGCAGAGAGATGGGTCTTAACAAGAATAGTCTATTGTGAAAGTTTCAAACCTTTTGATTTATTCCTATTCTAAGATGCGTTTATGGTACAAGCTTGCCTTTATACCGCTCATATATATGTATAGATTCGATGTTTCTATTTCAGAATAAGAGAAAATCAAAAAGATTTGAATCTTTCTTAATGGGCAATTCTCGTTAGGACCTATCTCTCTGCAAATTTTCAAGTCGAAATTCCAAAATCAGTTCTTTTTTGCTATTCCTGAAGGTGTTGATCCAAATTCTTTTCAAAGCATCCATGGCTCATTAGGAACTGTATGATGCATATAGTTACGACTCTAAAACCGATCTATCAATTCATTGCCATCTCTTGTTAGCGTGTTTGATCTCTGGAATGTAGGCCACTGGTGCTTCCAATGCAAATATCAGTTCGTTTTGCTAACTATCAACGACAAGCATGTGAGAACACACATGTGATATAAGTTTCATTGTTTCTTATTATCCAATATTTATCATGTCTGTTTTATCTCTTGGACTTCATGAAACATAATAACTATTTTAGACTAGTGCTGCATTCAGATCCATAGATTCTGCTGTTTATTATCGTACTGTTTTGAATTAGCATTGATTTAAGAAGTTCTATTTCTAGGATAAATAATCGTTATTATTGTATGCGAAGGTCAGTTTCATTAATAGATACAACTACATCTCTTAGTGTGAACTACTCTTTTGTCTAGTTGTTCAATAAATAGTATTGATTAATTGATAAAAATAAGAAACATACTTCTGTTCAATGAAATTATTATTTATTCCTTTGTCAAGAGGAAATTCTTAATCCACTAGATAACAGTAGTTTGTTCACTTTTTGCTATCGATGATAATATGAGACAGACAACAGAACTGTCCTTTTTCTTTACTTACTTTGATATTATTATTTCAGCTAGCTTTCTCATTCCTCTCCATTATATTATATAAAATAATATTGTCTAGAATTCGTTATAAAAAAATTTATATTTCATCCATCATTGAATAATAGTCGATTGAACACAAATTTTTAATAGTTCATTTTCATTCTTCAATTAGCTTTGTTACACAAATAAAGAAATTTTGATCCTTCTGGTAAGTTATTTTTGTCGAAAAGATACATCTGTAAAAAGTTCATTGTTGATTAAGAAATTACACTCATGTGTATTTCTGTCACAGTTACAATCTATTCTTTTAATATTGAAAATTTGTAGTAAAAATAAGTACATGACATGATAGCAATTTTTCGAAACTTCGTATTATTCACTTTTATAGTTTTTAAGCATTCATACACGTTAATAAAATAAAAAACAATGGAATGTCATCATAAAAAGAGGAAAACAGCTAATAACGGTGATCAAGTTCAACTAGAACTATCAACACTTACGGTTGATCAGGAAGCAACAAATGACCAACGTCTTGATTTAAATGAAGATACTAACATTCAAAACGATCAAATAGTTGTTAAAAATGTTCATAATCAGGCTAAGCAGACATCAGTCCTGTGCGGTGATGAAAAAGCAAAAAATCGACGTTCTGCATTAACCAAGAATGTTCGTGTTCAAACTGAAAACAACAATCATGCTCACTATTGGAGAAACGTATAGTTTACGAGACATAACAAGCCAAGGAGTCAACATCCAAATTGATACACCAGATACGATTATTGCACCACACCAAAAGTTAGATGGAGAAAGAATAGTTGATCAAAGGCAACTAATGACAGTTATAGAAAATTTTAATAATACACCAAATGAGACGATAAGACATAATTACCGGATGGTGGAAGCCGTTGCTGAGGAACCAATGTTAATCACTTCAAATATTACCCAAGATTTTCAAGAAAATTTTGATCCTATTGTCGGTTACGCCGAAGAACCTTTGCTACCACTTGGCAAAGCATGTGCTCCATTAATGAACATTATTTCGAAGTTATCCTTCTATGTTGAACTAGCATTGAATGAAGCTTCAGAAAATCCACCTGATGGATTAACGGTTGATGAAAGTGCTGCCATCCGTCTATATACAATTGAATGGGAACGAGGAGAAAGGAGTCTTTATTCCATGCTCAATTATACACTCAAAACTGACTCTCGCGAGAATCTTCAACCTTATTTTAAATATCTGAAACTTTTTATAACTGCACTAGCAAAATTACCATGTGTTCCACCATTAACTGTTTGGCGAGGAGTAACAAAAGATCTAAGTTCAGAATTTTCACCAGGCACTCCAGTTATTTGGTGGGCATTTTCATCTTGCACAAGTTCATTGCTTGTACTTGAAAACAACATGTATTTGGGCACTTCTGGTAAGAGAACATTATTCTCTGTTGAAGCTATTAATGGTCGAACAATACAAGCTCATTCACATTTTACTACTGAAGATGAAATTCTTCTCCTACCTGGCACTCAAATGATAGTTCAATCATTAGTGAGTCCAGCACCTGATCTCTATATCATTCATTTGAAACAGATCAAACCAGATGAAGTACTTCTTCAACTTCCATTCGAAGGTATCTCAATGTTTTTCAATTATTTCATTTGAATTTACAATATTTCTAAATTTAGATGCGCATCTGTATCCAGAAATTGAGTAAGTCTAATTAAATCCTATGTCAATTATATTTTAAAGAAGAATCTATTGAATTTCTAAGACGTTCTTGGTATCAAAAGAAGAGATTCATCATTTCACTCTGCTTATTGAGTATTCTCATCATTGGTGGAATAATTCTTGGTGCTGTGTTGGGAACAAGATCTAAAGGTAAGATTTTTAATCTATTTTTTACTTCTAAGATTCTTCAAACATATTCTCATTGACAATCAAACATTCATAAATCATTAAATTCTGATTGCTTTTCATTTATTATATGATATACCCACAAATGTAAACATGTTAGCTATCTATCTTCGTTATCGATGTAAAAGCAATTTACGACTAGGAAAATCAATATCATCTGATTAAATCGTTTTATTTAAACTGAAGTTTTTGAACATTATAATTACCAAAAATATGTGTATGCGACAAAAGGATTAAGATCCATGAACAGTAGATTCATATTTTCAGTGAATTTTATGGGACAAACTCGAATTTTGATTTGAAGATTTGAAAGAGTTTCATAACTTTGTTGTGAATTAGCAAATAAATTTTCTCTGGAACACCTTAGATTGTCGGTGCATTTACATATACTGTCTCAATTGTGGCACGTTTCTTCTTCGAAATGAAAAAGCACGAACGAGGAACATTTAGATTATATATCGTAACTTTTTAGAATAGGGCTATTGTTATTCAACCTGCTCATCGAATAAGAAAAAAAATAAAAGAACTTGATGAAAATATCTTATAAGATATGATGTGAATGTACTTTTCTAACTTATCATTTAATCTTTCTTGTACTGATGTTTCTGTGTTAAGCGACAACAGATAGTTTAATTATAGGAATTTTTTTCTAAGTTCACAAAATTTGCTAAAGCCTTTTTCGAGATCTCCTCTTCTGAGACTCTTATAGTCTTCGAAAAATATTTTCAACCATACTTGATTAGACATTTTGCCCTATCTAGCAAAAAAATTAACTGTCTACGATATTGCATCGCAAAATTACATTTAAAAAGAGTGATCTACAGATATCAAAATTATCTTTATATTTTGTACAGAACAAGGTATCTTATTTCCATTAATAATATTACGAATAAATTATCGATAAATGATCAGTTACACAATACTCACTATTTATGTGCTTTCACGTTCTTCAAAATTTATCAATCGTAAAAATTTTATTACAAACTCTTCTAATATAAAAATACCATGAAAACAGCATTTTGAAAACTTCTTTATGTGAATTTAGAAAACAAAAGCCTTTATATAAAGTACCTAAGTGATATAATCAGTCTTTAATTGAAAAACTTCTTATTTTAAAATAAAGAAAACAACCACAAACTGGTAAACCTTTATTAAAATATATATTATATCAGAATATTATTAAGCGTTGCTCAATAGAGACAAAGGAAAAGTTGCCCATATGAAAGAGCCTATCAGATGAACCAACTGAAAAATACTATTATCTATTGTTCATCAAGAAACATAATGAATATCTATTCAACGCTTGTATTTTCCGTACAATATGATCTTTTCACTATTATTTTCCTTTAGGGCTCATATGCACCAAACCATTTCAAGCAGCAACACTCTACAAGTCTGGGAAAAATCCATCTTCTGCAACACTGGACCACTTCAGAAACGACAGAGAAATAGATATAGCAATAGCTAACTCTGGCAACAACGCCATCAGTTTGATACTTGGTGATATAAATGGAAACTTTCAGACTCCAATGAACTATACTGTTGGCCTATTCCCACAATCTATAACATCAGCTGATTTCAATAATGATAACAAAACTGATTTGGCAGTGGCCAACTTCAATGACAACACTGTTAGTGTGTTCCTTAGCAATGGAAATGGAATCTTTTAGACTCCAATGAATTATACTGTTGGTCAAAATCCACAGTCTATAACATCAGCTGATTTCAATAATGATAACATAACTGACCTGGCAGTTGCCAACTTTAATGACAACACCATCAGTGTGTTGCTTGGCAATGGAAATGGAATCTTTCAGACTCCAATGAACTATACTGTTGGTCGAAGCCCACAATTTATAACATCAGCTGATTTCAATAATGATAAAAAACTGGATCTGGCAG
>JAJEKB010020939.1:224596-288300 GCA_022393335.1 Macrotrachela quadricornifera
ACATCAGCTGATTTCAATAATGATAAAAAACTGGATCTGGCAGTGGCCAACTACAATGACAACACCGTCGGTATACTGTTCGGCAACGGTGATGGGACTTTTCAGCCTCAAAGCTCATATGCAACTGGAATAAGTCCAGTATTTGCAGTAACAGGTGATCTGAACAATGATAAAAAACTAGATCTGATCGTGACTAATTATGGGTCCGAAAATTTGTCTATTTCTATGAACGTCTGCAACTAACTAATCGTAAAAATTTTTTTGTTTATTGTTTCTCTTTTTAAGTTTCTATTAGTAGATATACATTTACGATTATCTCCTATTTTATCCGATTTAATAAGAAACAGCATTTCATGACGATGTTACATTACAGTGACAGAGCCATTTGTGATGAATTTAGAATTTCTATTAGTAGGCTTCTAACCTATTTTTACAACAATAGACATTGAGGAAGATATGACGATGGGTATGTTGTCTAGCACAATCTTGAAATTTGAATTGCTGTTGTCATCATGTGAACTAATTTTGTTTAAGTGTTACCAGTCATACTCGAACTAGAGTGAGAGAATGGAGAAAGTATTAGATATTTAGGACAATGGTTTCACATTTTTGTGTAAATATCACTATTTTTTTAACTTGAGAAGTGGATGAATTTATGCGATGATTATTTTTAACTATTAATGTTATAACCATATTTATGGTTGAAAGCTATAAAAATATTGTTCAATTACATGATAATTTTTGCTGATCGATTTGGTTTCTTCGATTAACAACAATTAACTTTGTAAATTATATGTACACAATGAATTAGTAAAAGTAAATCAAATTCCTATTATAATGATATTATATAAGCAATCGGCTCAGAACATACCAGAATTCTTGGTAATGTTGTTGTGAATCTATCATACAAAGTTTTAGAAAACTAGTAGAATAAACGTTCTAATCAGATGTTCATTCAAACTACTAATTGAAGGTCTACAAAACTATGAACATTTTATTGGTTGAATTGTTTTTGCGTTTAGTTAAATCACTTCCAGTATCTAAAGCACGCTTCCAATTGTTCCCTCGACTGTAGGGAGGGTCATATAAAAAAAAAGTTTGTATGTATGTCTGTAGCTGTCAGGGTAAAAAAAAATATCGTCTAAAAGGTTGATGAGCACTTGTCTTCCACATACACTTCCTGTAAACTTTGACCAAAGGTTTTCAGGATTGGGGAATCGAATAGTACTATTAGTTTTTTGATTTTCTAATGAAGGAGCTTTTATTGGAGTGCTGATTAGAAGACTATCGTGTGAAGTTGAGAATGGTGGTTCGAATTTTTCCAGTTGGCCTTTGAAAGATTCTAAGGACTAGACATGAGCAGAGAAGAGAAGACAACAACTTAATATGGTTCATTTCTAATGAAAGTTATGAGTGATATGGATTTGTTTGAAACAAGAATGAATACAGAAGAGAATATTACTTCACCTATACAGCATATTCCGATTCAGCTTGTAGGAAAAAGTGACTTTATTGGAATTTATCAATTGTATGTTATGTATATGAGTATTTTCAAGTCTTGCCATACGTAATAACTACAGAACAATAATCTTTAAATATAGAATCCGATATCTATTATTATAAATATGAAGACAATTTTTTTTGTCATTGACTTTTAAAATGTGATCTATAATAAGCTTGCTTGTCGCTCGGTCAAAAAAACATCGATCTAAAGATCATTGCTCAGTTATTTTCAGTATACGACTTTCATTCAACCAGATTATTGAGTCTAGGAACTCAGCCAGTAGCAAATTTTCTACATCAAACTTTTGACCAATCAGACTCTTTCTGTTTGAAATTTCAGCGAATGACATGTTTTCCAAAATCTAGCTTTCATCGAATTAGAATTTAATATGCACATGTAAATCCAAATATGAAAAAAACGATCAGATTATGAGGGAGAGATAATATAAACTTGGAGGAAAGAAAGCTTAGATGTATTTGGATAATTTCATCCGAGCAACAATAATGACTCATGATGGAAAAAAACACAAAATAAAAAGAATAGAAATGTCCAAGCTGTATGTTATGTAGATAAGCGTTTGTTTTTGTCTGCTACAGAGGAAAGAATAAAAAACAAGAGAACAGCGTGTAGTGTAGAATGACGAAAACAATGTGCGCAAAAAATATTCATCCACTCTCACCATTAGTATGATGTGTATGAAACAGTATGAATAGTTGATTCAGGTAGACAAATATTACTTGGAAAAAATCAAGCAACTTCAATGAATAAAAATATGTAAGATAGATTGTTTATATGCATAGAAACAACTTTATTAGATTTCAGCGTTAGTTTTCATTGTAAGTATATTACATTATCTATATATCGATTTTTTCATATAATGTGATACGTCAAGTATAACTATTTACTTCAAAATTCGAAGGAAGTTTCTATATTACGTTATAGAATAAACTCAAAGATGCAAAGAAATATACTTCATTTTTCGGAAAATTGTTTCTACATACCCTTCAAATATATATACTGTAAATTCCTTACACTTTAGTTCAGAGTCGAGATCGAAATTCACCTATTCCTAGGAAAAATATTTACAGCTCCGTAATAAATTTTTCTCCGTTCAAAGCAAGGTGAATAGAAGCTGTTACTAGAAGCAATAAAGGCAAGAAAATAATTGAATAACGAACATTAGAATATCATATATTGTCTCTTTCCTTTTGATCTATCCTATTCCATTCGTTTCTTATGTTACTATGATTTTTTCGAATAGAGCGAAATTACTTAATTTCGCCCAAACTTAAAATCAATACACAAGAGGGAGTCATATTTCTAGTTTCTTAGAAAGGGAAGAAATAGGCAAACAAATCTCAACAAGTAGATTTAGAAGCAAGAAAGCTCAAAAGTGATGAGGACAATTATTCGTTTGTCTCCTATATATTTCCATTTATATGATAGAATACATGATGAATTTAGATGTGATTATGAGAAAACCAATGTTTTAGAAAAGGTAGTGAAAGTCAACAATTTGATCAGGAGCATCCTTTCGCCCACAATAAAGAGATACATATTTGATAAACACTTCCATCCATGAAAATCTCGCTGTTGATAGTTTTATTTGTAGATAACTCTGACGATTGTTTTGAACGTCTATATTCATGGATGTGGATCCAGGATCGAACTTTTATCAACAAATTAGAAGAACTTTGTCGCAAGATCATTATGACGCGGAAATCAATCGTGCTCTCGAACGGCTTGCATTCAACATTGTGGTTATAGGTTCGCCACGAGTTGGAAAAAGTCAATTGATCAATGCATTATGTGAAGGCCATGCTGTTGCAAAAACGAGCTCAAGTCTTGACTCATGTACAAGAGAAATACAAAAATATGCATTGGGATCTCATCAAGTACAAGTTGAGGGACTACCACCGATTGAGATCAATTTTTTTGACACTCCTGGTGTTGAATCGTGGAAAGATAAAGAAGGTCAACAAAAATTTCTCGAATTCATTGACAAAAGTAACCCAATATGTGTAATTTACTGTGCATCTCCTGGTTCCTTTTCACCCCTAGAACCACTTCGTTTTCTATTAGAGCATTGCAAAAACAATCATATTATTTGTGCTTTGGTCTGTACAAATATGTGGTCAAATAAGAATCGAAACGTAGTTATCGAAGAATTCAAAAAAGAGTTATGTATATTTGGTGCTGAACAAGAGAAAAATTTTGATCAAGATCATTCACGTAAACAACATCAGATCATGTTTTTTGGCAACGGTGCTCTTTGTACCATGGTGAATTCAATCAAATATGAAGATCCAGAAATGGAACTTGAAAAACCTGTACAGGGAGTGGATGAACTTATCCAAAGTATTATGGAATTACTAGATGACACGAAAGTACTTGGATGGTGTATCGCTGTTCTTGGTCGCCGTAGTTTTTGGGAGAAAATTATTCAGAAAACTAATGGATTCGCTTAATCGCGCTTCTTAGAACTAAAAAATGTAGGAGATATAACTATCGCCGAATTTTCAAAGGAGGTTCTGATTTGTGCCGCAAAAGCATTTTTGAACGCACGGTAAACCAAAAACAGAGTAATATATTCATACCATTTTATAGACTCGATTACTATATTATAGTTTGTATTAAACTGAATTATGTGATGTTTGTTTTTAGATGAATATTTTTGTAACATTATCAATAGAAAATTCATCATTGTTGTATGCGATTAGCCACGTGCAAGTAAGAAATTCACTTGTCAATAAGGTACGCAGAAAATTGGTTTCTAGGATAAATCCAATTTTAAACTAAGGTAAAGAATGAATCAAGGCTTATACACTTCGACAGGATGTGTTTAGAATGGAAATGTAAACTTAGATTTCAATAGTGAACTTATTTATGGAACCATGACATCATTGAAAGACAAGAATATAGATCAGCTGTGAAGTCACACGTTCGATGAAATGTCAAGCATATTACTAAAAGTGTTATTGAATTCATCGTGGCCATCACTGAGAAACAAAGATTTTGGTATTTCGTCGCTCTTCTATGGCATCATATTCATTTTATTAATGATCAACATTTTAATAATTGTTTTTTTTCTTATGCCTTCAATCCTTCTCACTCTTAAATCTGATGACTTTTAAAAGAGAGTCATATAGATAAAAATGTGACTTTTATTTAACAATAGTTTGTTTTAGAAAAATCTAAGATTATCAATGAATCAAGACCAAATAGAGGCTAACATTGTGCTGTGTGGATCAGCACGTGTTGGAAAAAGCAGTCTTATTAATGCCATTTGTCAACAGCGACTAACAAAGAGTACTGCTAGTCTTGACACTTGCACTCGACATTTAAACAAGTATCAGATGGAATATAAAGAAAACGATCACATACATCGAATCAATTTCTGGGATTTACCTGGCATTGAATCGTGGAATGAAACTGACGTACGTGATCATATGATGAAATTAATTGTGGCAACAAAACCTCTATGTTTGATCTACTGTGCATCACCTGGCTCTTTTACCAAGTTAGAATATGTCGAATGGTTAGCATCAGAATGTGCTGCCCAAAAGATATTTTGTGCTCTCGTCTGTACAAATATGTGGGCTGGTCGAACTCGTCAAGTTGTTCTCAATGAATTCCGTAACATTCTTCAAAAGGTTCATCCAAATGTTCAACCTACTGAAGCAGATAGAATAATTTATTTCGGTCATTTTGCTCTATGTACTATGGTGAATAGTGAAACATATATAGATGATGATGTTGATGTTCGAAAAGATCCATCAGGCATCAATGAACTCATCTTAGGTATCGCAAGATCTCTTGATCAAGAAAATAGATTTGCATGGTTTCGAGTAGTTGCTCAAAATCAATCATTTTGGTCTCAAATGCGTGTTCAGTCAAATGATTTATTAAATATGTCAGTTGAAGAAGTAAAATCTTTATGCAAGTATCATATTAACGTCTTAAATATATTTTTTTGATTTAGAGAACAACGAAAAATAGTAGGACTCGGGTGATTACTCATCTACGAAAATCGTTAAAAAAAATTCACGAATTTTATTGATTTCTAGAATGAGAAACATTATTCTAGCAATCAATCCTACTCTGGAACGATGGGATTCGAGCAAAGCTTTGGTTCGTCCACTTACGACTCCGATACTTGCCAGTCTGAAAGTATTTCTGTCTGAATGATCACATTCTGTGACTGAACCTTTTTTTTTAAGTCGTTCCATCAAATTCACAGAGCGAACAAACAGCCGTCAACGATCCCATCCCTGTTGCGTATTTTTATTTCGAGAAGAAGCTGACATTTCTCAGTATTTTTATAGGATAATCCTCCGACGACAGTGACCGATGATGATAAAAATTCATTGAGTTCGAATTCACCGTCAGATGAAAATCCGGTTATCAATGAATCATCAAGTAATAAAAAAATTTATACCATAATAATACACCAAAATCTTTTTTTTTTAATTCAAAGATATAGAGTCACAAAACAATAAACCAGATTCTGGACCAATTATCGGGTCGATGTATGATATGAATAACCATTTCTGATGATGATTGTGATCTCTTTGATAACTACTTACGTTGAATGAATATACAAGAATTTCACTTGACGAGATTTCGATAATGAACTTAGTTTTAAATAAAAACTTTATCGTTTTTCGTTATAATTAAATCCAATCATGGAGTGAATATGTTGCGAATATAAAGTCGCAGTACATCTGGTTTTTTAAAACTAAATGTTCAAGCAAAAGTATTCCATTCGTATATCATCCACAATTTCAGATGATAAGTCAAGCTGATTTCAAGAAAAAGCATATCTAAAGCACTGTTTTAATTGCTAGCTATTATTGAAAGAAACATGAGAAAAGCAATGATCATAGGAGGTTGATCGAAATTCGACGAGCTTCAATGATCAGATTTCTTAGCTTGCGTCTTTTCGATTTTATAAACTATTTATTCGAAAGTGTTCTAGATAACATAAAGAAATTTCTAAAAACAAGTTAAGTAATATTAGCATGAGTAATTCTTCTAACAATTCGCCTTGGTTCGTATATATCCAAATAAATACATCTACTTCTAATTGAAGTACATATTCAATCGAACAATATGATTATGTACAATTGTTTATATTGTTGTTAATTTATTTATATTTAGATAGTAATAATCATTAAACGTTTATGGTAAATTAACTAGAAAAGTTTTTTCACCCGGTTCTTCGAAAAACCTCCGTTTGAGTTCAAGTATTCTATTATAATGCTTAGACATTTACGATTATATATAAATTTTCAAAGTTCTAAGTCTTGTATTTTGTCATGATCTATCATTTCTTTTACGTGACTGACGTGCAAATTTTCTATACGCTACGTAATGCGTGACTTGTAATAAACGGCGGAATTTTGCATTTGATATTCTGATTCTCAAAAAGATTTTATTAAAATAAAACAAAGTATACTAGAAGATGCAGCGTGAGAAGCTCTACAATATAAAAGGGATATTGATTATATACTTTTTCTTTCAAAATAAACAATTTTCTGAGCAATCGATTCTCAACACTGGGATAGGTAGTTCAGAGAGTTTTGCTTTTATTTTCAAAATAGAAAAGGACACAATTTGCATAAGGTTTATATTGTAGATTGTAGAGCTTTTCACGCTCCATCTTGTGATGTATTTTGTTTTTTTGTTTAATGGAAGATATCAAGTAAAGAAAAGATGAAATAAGAATAAAACGATTTCGTCTTTTATCAAAAAAAAAAATGGTGTTTTCGCAACGTTTACATGCACCTAACATGTAAGAAATAGTGGCCTAGAGCGAAATATAAGATTTAGAAGCCTGAAACTGCATATAATCCTAAATATGTCTAAGCATTATAACAGAAAAGAACCAGACGAAAAATTTTTTCTAGTGCCCTTTGTATTTATTTTAAGGTAGTAATAATCATTAAACGTTTATGGTAAATTAAAATTGCATTTATTTATATTAATACAAGAATGAACATTAAATACTCATGATAAATAAGAATTAAACTTATTTATATTCATATAATCATATTCATTAGAGCTTTATGGTAAATTAGAGTCTATGGACACATAGTCTCTGAAGACACGTTTTGGGCGGGACGGGAGCGGTACGAAATCTTATTGACATGGAAGGATGAGGCGGTGGCGGAGTGACTTTTTCGTTGTCCCATCCATCTCTATTAAATATATTTTTAATCAATCAAAATACAAAGCATCGTTGCAAAATTTATATATCCTCATATCATATATAATTAATGTCATTCACTTCGTCAAATTAGTTTATTGTTTTTAATAGAATTGTTTGTAAAGATAAATATATAGAAATGTCATATTAAATATCTTCTTTAAATATTTATAAAAAAAAAGATTTGCTAATTTGAAAAGTTTTATAAAGACAAATTACAGATCTTCTATACTTGTATTACTAAGTGAAGTTAGTTAAAATAAAGACCAAATATAATTCATTTGAAAAACATTCAATAGATATTATTCTATCCAAGAAATATTAATGTGCAACTTTATATTGCAAATAAGAAAACAACTAGAGCATAATATGTACATGAAAGACTACAAAAAACAATACATTGATTAACTTATTTGCAAATGTTGAGAAAGATATTTTTTGTTTTGAATCTGATAAAAAATTTCACTTGTTTTTATTTTATATAGAACAAAAAAGAAAAAGATGTTTAATTGAATTTTTCTTTATATAAAAGAAACCAAACAAAAATAATAATAAAAGAAATAAAATCAAAGAGTTCTCTCTATCAACGAATTACATATTTGTAGGATTACATGATGAAATATCGATCTGTTCATGTATCATTTGTTTCAAAACGACTTAATCGTTCTTCTCGATCTCAAGTAATCAAATATATTTATTTTATCGATTTTATATTGCAAATCTCTCATAGATAACACCTTGTAATAGTGGACAATCATATAAAAATATTAATAATGATCTAACATTGCGTAGTAATTCATGGATAATCTCGAGTCAATCACCTGAAACTCACTCACCAGTAGATACTAGAATTGGATCAACAAAAAATGATATACGAAATTTGAAACGACCATTATCAACTCCTGTATTTTCTTGTAATACATCTGAAAGATTTGCAAAAAAAACTTTTTCGTAAATATTAAAATAATTTCAAACTTTATTAAATAAAATAATTTTTATTTCTATTATAGAGATATCCGAGCAGAGAATATAGAAAAGAAAAATAAATATCCAAAGAAATGTCGTATTGCTATAATAGTTATAATTATTTTGATTATATTAATTGTATTAGGAGTTATGATATATCTTATTATTTATTTTACTACTAAAACGACAACTACCAGAACACGTAAATATTATCTTTATCTCATACCATATAGAAATTCATTCAATAAATTTCATGTCTTTTAAATTGTTAATAAAATCGAGTATGTCCATATATATTTATTAACTATTCTGTAATTATCTTTTATAGAAAACATCTATTATTATAATAACAGTATATCGGAAATATAGACTTAAACTATTGTTATTTTTTATCTTTATAGCTACTAGTGTATCACTTCGTTGGAATTTGAATGGAATAACTGTAGCTGGTATTTCAGGTTCATATGGTGCTGCTTCTAATCAACTTTATAGACCAGTAGATGTTAAATTATATTTATCCGATACACTTTATATTGCTGATAATAAAAATCATCGAATACAAAAATGGTCTATTAGTCAATCAAATGATGTAACTGTTGCTGGTGCAACTTATGGTAATAATACAATTGATTTATTTAATCCAAGTGGAATTTATATTGATCCAAATAGAAATATCTACATAGCAGATACAAAAAATCATAGAATTCAATATTGGACTAATGGTGCTTCATCAGGAACGACTCTTCTTGGTACAGGTAACATATACTAATCATCAAATTTTTTTGCAATATGAAACAAATATGTATAATATTTATAGGTGTTGCTGGTAGTACTACTACTAATGAATTGAATCAACCATATGCTGTAGTACGTGATGAAATTACAAAAATACTTTATATAGCTGATTTCAACAATCATCGTATTATAAGTTTATCCTCAGGAGCATCAAATGGTACTCTTGCTTTAGGAGGACAAGGATCTGGATTAAATAATACACAATTAAATCGACCTATTGGACTTTATTTTGATTCAATATCAAATAGTCTTTATATTGCAAATTCTGGAGGTCATAATATTGTTCGTTGGGTATTAGGTACTAATAGTTGGATACTTGTTACAGGTGAAACTGGATTGATTGGTAATACATCAACAACACTTTGTTATCCTTCTGGTATTACATTTGATCCAATGGGGAATTTATATGTAGCTGATTCAGGTAATCATCGAATACAACTTTTTTTGTCTGGACAAACTAAAGGTATAACAATTGCTGGTATTGGATTATCTGGTTCGAATTCTACGGCATTGAATACACCTTTTACATTAATACTCGATAATCAATTAAATTTATATATAGCAGATTCAGAAAATAATCGAATACAAAAATTCGTTCGTTATTAAATCTACAATTAACTAATTGATAGAAAAAAAAAGAAATTCTCATTTATTGAAAATAAAATGATTTATTAATAAAATAAAAGCATGATTTAAATTCTATTTTCACGAGAAAATTGAATATACTATTTAAATGAAAGCTAATGCGAAGACTTCCTCTTTCGGAGATAATTTGAATTATTTGATGAAATTTATTCACATTAAAATGATTGAAATAATATTGCATCGCTAAATTTATCTAGTAATTTATTGATTAATGATAAATAATACTATCTAAGATAAACAATAATCGAAAAAAAATTTATTTTAATTTATTTAATAAAGAAATTAAGAAAAAACTTTTATCGTGCTGAACCAAAAAACTATGAATATAGTCAATAAATCTAGGTACTTATTAATCAGAAGATAGGAGGTACAAAACACTGAATTGTTAAAATCATCAACTGACATTGGTTAGATGTTTTCATGATATTAATCAAGAACCCATTTTGTACACAAGCATATTGATTGTGATATATATGCATTTTATGATTAGCATTGTCGTCTCGTATCTATAACAGCAATAAATATTATCTCAATTGATAGATAAAAATAATTCAAATGAATAATTTTTATTACCATTTATTTTCTGCTCATTTGTATGATTTTCAATATATAATATAAACTTTTTTTTCCTCAACATTCTATTTCGTGAAGAGATGTAATGGTTGTAAAAGATAGGTTAAACTAAAAAAAAAATAGAATTTTGTATTATTATGAAGTTAAATATCATTGTCAGATAAATTAAAAATTTACTCACGCACTAAATTATAGTAACAACAAGCGTAGTAGCTGTGTCGACAGGTAAAAAATTGATAGTTTGTTTCTGTATATATTAAAAGCTAAATATAAATAAAATTGTTTTAAAAGAAATCTAAATGTACCATACAGACCTTTATAATAATTTACATCAAAGATTAAACTATGCTTAATATCAGATGATAAAGAAAATAAAGTTTATTGTACATTTATATTCGTAATTGACATTAACTTGCTGAAGTTATAATACGAAATAAATGATGTATAAGCATAGCTGTACATAATGAATATGATAAGATACAAAGTAGAAAAAAAGGATACATATTGAAAAGGTAATCATTCATGTGTATCATGTATGTGAGTATAGACGATAAATAATGTATGATATTCTTGATGTTGATGTTCAGTCGATAATAAGCATAAAGCAAAATAAAAACATTATTTTCATATGTTAAATCATTATTAGTAAAGATATGAATAATAAATGATAAAATTTTAAAACTATTCATACAGTATGAATATCCTATGTTTGAATATTTTAGAAGAAATTTTTCGTCGTTTTAGCTAGTTAATAAACAACGAAAATTTAATAGTTCAATTTTGTTTTTATTCACCTATGTTAAAAAATTCTAATAACATAAAAATGAGAAAAGAAATGGTTCTTTGAATTGCATTACACTTTTCAAATATCATTATTAATTTGAACACATTCGAGGTGATTCGTTTTTCGTACAGAAATTGATCAAGATACTCATTTTCACGTAGAATAAACTTTTAGTAAATGCACTTACTGACTTTTTCTTTTGTATTATATTGATTTTTTACCGTACTTCTTTGTTGCACAACTAGATAGCGAATCGAATCTAATATCCAGTCGTATAATGACTCAAGTTACTTTTGCGTTCTGTCGCGTATAGTATACATTACATGCGGGATGAGGATGGGAAGTTTCTAGATTTTTCTGTTGAATTCGTGTGTATTCTGTTTATCGCCACTCATCAGTAGAGACATTAGCATTGACTCACCCAGTGAAGTGAGTTCTTTGGATGATGATTGTGCTAGAATGTACTTCGAATCTGCAAGTTCCGACGAAGAAGTCACTGATAATGAGGTGGATTCAGACGTCTAGAGTGAAATAAAATCAGAGTCTGATGGTGAATTTCTGGAAGATCATGGACTTATTGAACAAGTAACGTCAATTTCTGAAGATGGTACAATCAATCCTATCAATTGTTATCGACATTTTATCATTGATGAGGTTATGAATCTTATGGTTCGCGAAGCTAATAACGGGTGCGCCAGGTGAAATGAGCCTCTTAGTATTTTGCAAGTATTTCTCTCAAATTATGTTGGTCAAGTTTGACGTAATGTTGTATTAAAATCACCGACAATAACACAGGTGTTGTTGATGTTGTATAATTCAGGCAACTCATTAATATCAATCTCAACTGTTGACGGTACATAAATGGAGGATGTCAGTATTAATTTGAAGATTTGAGTTTCAATCTCTACTACTATCACTTCGTTTTTATGTGCTGTTTTGTTCAGTATTTCTTGACATTTGGGATGTTATTTGACAGATAGTAACATTACACCATCAGATTTTCCTGCTCGATCATTTTTGAAAACGTTATGACCCATTAGAGAGAACAGACGTTCACTCTTTAGATGAGTTCCATTCACAGAGATGATGTCGTATTTGGAGAAACTGGCTAGGAGTTTATCTTTGTGTCTAGTGATGGAGTCAATATTAATATGACAAACCAATCTTCATTGTTGCTTGTTTTAAAATCTTTGCTGTGAAATGTCGATGTATCTAAAGAGTTGTTGAGAGAATGAAGTCTGAATGGTCGGTATTTTTGCGTTACTTCTTTGGTTGGTTCTGCTGATGGTAAATAAATAATGATTATATCAGCATCATATTCAGCTAAACGGATCACAACTACCACACCTATTCTTCGACTGGTACGAGCCACTAACAAAGAGAGCAAACAATATACAGACAAATCAAATGAAAACTTTCTGAGAACCACTTTATCTTTCAAATTGATGTTTACTAAATAAATGGCTGTCTTGTCGGTCAAATAATATGATAGAAAACAGTCTAGTTTTTTATGTTTTGGTTGCAAAAGCAGTTGTAATCTCGAAAAGACCTGCCTTCTCGTCGACAAAGGAAGATTAGTCATAGGAATCATGTCCTCATACATATCAAGAATATTTACCTGAATAATTGACCTTATCATTCAGAAAAAGTTCGAATGTAATACAGATGTCGCCAACTCGTAGTTGATGAAAATATAACTTCTAATTGGTGAGAAAATATTTCCATAGAACATCAGCGATCAGTAAGATAATTTTTGTTTTATTCTGTCCTTCACTCATTATCATGCAATAAAACACACGTGTATGCATATAATAATAAAATAAAGTATTACTCATCGTGCTTTTTTCACTTGAAAAATGTCCAACGAAAAGATTTATACTATATCAGATCTTCATGTTGATTATGAGAAGAATATGACATGGGTCGAACAATTATCTAATGAGAAATATTTAAATGACACTATCATTATTGCAGGTAAATTACATGAAAAAACTCGACAAAACAATTGAATGATACTCTTTAATTTTAGGTGACGTCACGCACGTTTTATCAAAATTAAAGCAAACATTGAAATTATTCAAATTAAAATTTAAAGATGTTTATTTTTGTCCAGGTAATCATGAATTGTGGACAAAATCGCAACAAGAAGATGAAGAATTACAAATTGATAATTCCATCGAAAAATTTCACTATGTAAGAAATAACAAGATACCCAAGTGAGCAAAAGATGGGATAAATGACTAGTGCTTTTTCTAGTCATGTCGGCTCGTCAGAATGGGTGATAGGGATACCCGTCCGAAAATGATTTAAAATTGAAAAAGTAAAGATGTCAGGGACGGTACATAGAGCGAGTTCTAGCCTTATGCAGTAGGCGAGTCTACGCTATTCTAAATAGAAATATATAAGGATGAATGTTAGATTCGAACATGCATACAATCTATCACTTACCCATTTTTTAGTCCATTGAGTTACATGATCAAAAGATCGATTTCTACATGTTTATAGTCATTCTAATTCTAAGATGCTATTTTACAAAGTTTTGCTTGAGGTTCGTTTTTTTCATGTTCTCATGTGAATAAAATATTATCTTTTAGAGAATACGAGACTATTTAAACAAAATAAATTTTAAAACTTTTTGTATTTTTTGGAGGAATATCTTTTAATTATTATTAACTAAAAGTAATTACAGTAAAACCTCTATTAGTGAACGCTTTTTTTCCGGTCCCGAAGGTATTCATTATAGAGAGGTTTTATTGTATTCTTAGATTTTCAACATATGTAAATACAAAATATGATAAGAAATATCAAGACAGAGATGTACAAAGTAGAATGAGATGAATTTGGTAAAAAGAAAAAAACGCTCAAATTAAAAGACTATCAAATGAAAAAAATATCGAAAGTGCTGTTAGTGCAGCTTCAGCGCACTTTTCCATCGTCATTGCACGAATAATCTGCAGCAACATCCTTATCTAGCTCTTATGCATGAATAGTGTGTAGTGAAGCTGCATTAAGAGCCCTTTCGATATTTTTTACTGTCGGCGTTTTTTCCTTCTACCAAATTCATAAATACCACAAAAAAAAGTACAATGTCTATATTCTAAATAAAACTACACAGATGTTGACTAGGTTTTTTTCTTTGCGTTCTACTTCTTTCACTTTTCATTATTGATCAGTTTAAACGAATTGGTGGGACAACTTAGTCAAAAGAAAGTGGATGGGTGGTTTAAAGTTTGACAGACTAGTCTGAACTAGGATGGGTGACACAATCTATAAAAAAAGAACTAGTCATGGCGTGTGTAGACGACGCTTCAAACTAGTCCTGACTACTATTAAAGATGTTTCACACTAGACTTGACGGGTGTTGCGAACATTTCGGACTAATTATGTTGATCGTCTTCCTTTATTTTTTGCTTACTTGGGTAGATATTTTTCGATTGATTTTTTTTTGTTCAGATCATGAAAATGTGTGAAGATATGGGTGTACGTACCAAACCTGGTATTACTGCTACAAATACTTATATTGTTCCCTTATATGGATGGTAACTAACTGTTATAATGCTCTAAATTTTGTATGAGTAGTTTTGCTATTATCTAGGTATGATGATAGTTTACATATATTATCTCCAGGTTTTGAAAGTGACTTACAAATATGGACTGATTATTATCGATGTCAATGGAGCGAGGTGAGTGGAATTTAAGCTTATTTTCAAATCGATTTTCTTTTAATAAAACAAAAGGAAATACCACAGAGTGAAGCTGCAAAATATTTTGTTCAATTAAATGAACCAAATTTATTCAATGTAATTGAAAATAAAAATAACTCAAGAATAATCACATTTTCACATTTTTTAACCAGCAAGTATGATAAAAAATACTAAATTGTAAGGAATTCATTTTGAAGAATATAGGAAATTGATGCAAGCATATCGAAATGAAATAAATGCTCGTCAAGAAAAACGGCGACAAAATAAAAGTGCTGAACAACCAACAAACAGTGAAGCATTAAAAGCGAATTTTTCACTAGTCGCCGGTACAGAATTATTAGGTGAACAATTGAAACGAATTCAACCACAAATACATATATTTGGTGAGTAATATTTAAGACATGTTTTTATTCTCCGATGGAACTTGATGTCTGTTATAGGACATAGTCATCGTAAAATGGTGTTGGATATTGGTGATGGTATTACATATATCAATAATCCACTTGGCTATGTATCAGAAAGAGAAAGTGGTTTGATTGAACCACCATACGAACTTTATGAAATAAATTTCACTGAATAAGTAATTTGATTATCGTCGAATTGCATGAAAATATTGTTGAAAGTCTTTTTGTTAATATTATTATTTGAAAAGGAAACTTTTCAATCAATAATGATTTATTGGTAAATCAAAAAAAAGAAGGAGAATGCTTGAAAATCATATACTGTTTATTTTTCTCCTATCCATTTTGTATTTTCCAAAAGAATGATCTATAAATCTATCTGACATTTACATCACTCTCATTCGGCATCGTATATAATAATCAATCCCATCCGAAGTTAGTTAGTCTTTTCTTATTTTCTTATAGAGAAATTCTGCTCTGAAACTCCGCGCATACAGGAGTCTGAACTAGACTAGCTTATATAGAAAAATTTTAGAAGTTTTGGACAAAGTCTCGCCGAGGTACGAAGCTTTCAAAAAATGCATGTTATATACACTATCTATAGAGGAGGACTTAAAATTTGAAAGTTTTATATCTCGACGAGACTTTCTTCAAAACTTTTAAATTTTCCTACATAAGCTCGACTAGTTCAGATTTCTGTATGCGCGGAGTTTCAGAGCAAAATTCAAAAATACGATTTTATCGTACGTGGGGTTCCCCATAGGTATCTTTTGAAAATACACATATTGCGGATTCGGTAATTTCGCTATATCTCAATAGCAATTCATACCCTTTTAGAATTTTGACTAGGGCATCATGGAGTATCTATAGACAAAAAATTCATTAAAATCGAAGGATAACATTTGAGGATGTTCCCTCGTCAGCGTTCTCTACGAGATATATTCATTTTTAATTCGAGATCAACATCCGCATCCATAATTTTTTTATTATTCGAAGGACATTTGTATACCCTAAGTTTGGATCTTCTCGATTGTTCTAGGAGATTTCAGAAAAAACCGCAAAAACTTTCTTGCCAGCCTAATACTTTTTAATAAAAAAAAATGTTAATAAATTACTTTGACCTTTTGTAATACATTGGCCACAATAATCATGTCTTTATCAATTAATGATTTCCATCGCAATGACAATGTTATATCTAGGTGAAAGAAAGAATGCGATATCATACATCTGTGAAAAATACAGTTAGTCGGCAAAGATATTTATCGAGGTTAAAAAGAAATAAGTAACACATGAAGAAAAATATCATAACATAACAAATGTCTGTAAGAGTTGTCTCTTTTGAATAACTTTAATAGTTTTTTAACTTCTTTAAACATCATACATTCTTGCTAAAAGCAGTAGAGTGTAGCCCATTCAATCTTTAGAGAACCGACACTTTACACTATATCTATTTCAACGAAATATTTTTTTGTGATTGAATACAAAAACCAGCAATAGAGACGATATATCTTTTCTGTTAAATTGTTCCACTAGTTCTGAAACAATGATAAAAGTTTCAAAAGAAAAGTTCATGTTTAGTGTTTACCAATCCAAATAAATATTTTTGTTTCATACCAACAATTAGTTTCATCTTTTGCTGGATCATAACGACTGCAATGTTCATCATTCATATCAACAATAATATTTCGTTTTGATATTTCATCTAAAAATTGTAAAAAATTTTCTTGACGATTATTTTCACTATAAATTGTTATATGACCAATAGATAAATTTGTTAAATAATTTAAAATAAATAATAAATATTTTTCATTTTTAATTGTACATTCTAAATATTCAATATTAGAAAATATTTCACAAAATTTTTTTAATTTAATATAATCATTAATTAATGAACCATAATGATGTTTTTGATATAATTTTTTAATCATTTTATTTAAATATTTACATAATTCATCATCTTGAAAAATTGTTTCTATACTATATCCATTAATAGTTATTGATGATATTTTTGGTGATTGTTTAAGAATTTCTATTAATGCTAATGATGTTTTTATATTAGTAATATATGGAATATCAATAGATTTCAGATTATACAAATTAACAATCATTTTTAAATTTTTAACATCGTTTTCTATTAAATCTGATTGACGTAATATTAATGATGTAACATTAGAAAAGTAATATTGACAATTTTCTATTATTAATTCATAATTTAATGATAAATCTGTTACATTAATAAATGTATTATTCTTATTATTTATTAAAGTATTACAAGTTCTAATATTTTCTGCTCGTATTTCATAGATATTTGATATATAAGGTATTGTATAAATTAGTACTAATTCGTAATCTTTGGTATATTCTGTATACCAATGATGTTCAATTTGCCAAAAATCAGTTTGAAATTGTTTAAATTTCTCAATAAACTCATCTTCATAATAAGGATGAACAACATAACTAAATTTAAATTTAAATATATTTAATTTCGGTAATGAAATTTTTATTAAATTTTGCCATCGATAAGCATCAATTATATCATCATTATCATCAGTAGATATTGTTAAACTTTTTAAATTTGATATTTGTTTTAAAAATATTTCAAAACTATCGAATTTATCATTATATTTATCAATTATTAAAGTATTTAAATGAAGAATATATTGTTCATTAAAACATGTATTAATATTATCTAAATCAGATGGTATAACATGTTGAATATGTATATATTTTAATGTAGATATAGATTTTAATAATATATATAATTGAATTAAAGGACATTCAGAAATTTTTAATTTATTAATTGATGATATTCTAATAATAGACCATACAGATGAATCTAAATGTGATATTGATAATATTTGTAAATTAGGAAATAAAAGATTAGTTATTTTTATTTTAGAATAACGATTTTGTTTAATTCGATGTATAAATTGCCATAGAGATGTTGATGAAAATATAGCTTCAAGTTTTCGAAGATGAAGAAATTCATCAAGTGAAAATAATGATAAAAAAATATTATTTTGAATACAATCATATTTATCGGATAGATATAATGAATAAATTTGATTTTTTATTTCAGAATTTAATATCATTTGTGTACACATATAATCAAATATTGATTTATTAACATTTTTAAAATGAAAATATAGTGGAATATGACGAATAAGATAGTTAATACGAGAATTTAATTGATTAAATGAATAAAATATTTCACATGCATTTAAATATTTAAACAATTTAATTAATATTTCATTCGGTAAAAGTTCAAATTTCATGATAATAAAATTCAATATAACATATTATAAGAAGTTATGCTGAAAAGCATGTTACCATTAGTCTTATTATAAATAGTCGATATAAAAGAAATAATTTTGTTGTGCAATAACAATTGATAAGAATGATTCATTATGTATTTACTTTAGTTTTAAATTCGACAAGAACCTCGTTAGAGTCCAACTGCTGAAATTTTTGTAGAATTTGACTGTTGGATTTAGTCAGATGTCCACCGAACTTGAGCACTGGGAGTCTGTTAATCGTTCCATTACCCAGATTCTCATCGGATTCATATCGAATTCGTTTACCTGAGCAGAGAATAATTTCTTTTTACTAATTTCTGATATTTATTTAATCTAAAAATGTTATATTTGAAAATTTTTCGAAAAGCTTTACTGTTACAAAAATGATCATGTGAAGAACTAATTTGATGGTATATCTGAAAAATTTTTTAATATTACAGATTTAAAATTTCGTTGGATGTAGAATTCAATAAAATCATTTTATTTTTTTTTTGATACAAATGAATAATTACAATAGCAAAAAAAAACAATAAAATTCAACAATTACTCGACGACTTTCATATCAAATGATGTTTGTGGTTTTATTTTAAAAATATTACTTATTATTGCGAAACCAAGGTAAACATGAACAAAATCGTTCCCATAAACTACAATAAAAATATTTCATAGAAATGATTGATAAGAAAAAGAAAATGGATTAATTACTTGGATGAATTCGAAACATTTGGAGGTAATGGTACATTAGACGAACATGATTGCTATAGAAATATTTACAAGTTAATTAAAATTATTTATTTCAATTATACCTCATGAGTATCTAATTCATCCCATAAAAATGTTTTATTACAATGTTTACATTGTATACCAAGAGTTGGTCTAATGCAGAAAATGGATAAAAACACTATGTTATATATTGAAAAATAAAAATTAGTTCATATACTCAGATTTAACAGGAGGACTTGGTCGATCCAATTCCTTTAATATAAAATATAAGTGAATGTAACAAATGCTTTTGTACATACCTTAGGTTTTTGCACTGGACTTCGTCGATATGACTCTTGAAGTATTGGTCTGTATGAAAGTAGATTTAGATATTATTATATTAACAAAATATTATACGAATACTTCTTAGGTGGAATAACAGAATCAGGCTCTGGTGAATATGATCTCTTGAAAAGAAAATGTCATAATATGAAATCAATAGCGTAGGTTAGACTTTTTCACTTACTTTAGAATTGTCCAAATTTTGTTTGTAATTGTTATCGTGATGAATGACATTTATCTGACTAGATTAAAAAAATATAACTAATAGTTTTATATAAGATATCATGAAGAGGTAAAAATCAATGAATATTATTTGTTTGCTTCAATTATCTATATCTTATACAAACTGCTTAGGTCTCACATGGTCTACGTGAAAAGAACCATTCCTGAAGTATCTGTCGCGATCTGTGATAAGGCATTATGCTAAGACTGTTAGTCATGACAGTGTGTTCTGACATGATAAGTTTCTATTATAGAGATTTCCTGAGCAACGCCGGATACTACTGCTAGTATGGGTATATTACTTACTCAAGATGAATATCTGAAAATTTTCTCTTGATCTCTTCCATAGTATCTCTCATTTCTGGTGTCATGTACAAGCAATATTCGATTATTTTCCATATTTGATCTTTACAACCATTTGGTTTTTTCAATGTTTCACCATTTAATCTTCTTTGTCGAATATCATTATCACTTGTATGAGATCCATAAGGTATTTCTCCTTGTGAACAAGCTTCCCACATTAAAACACCAAATGAATAAACATCAGATGCTTTAGAATAATCTGATTGATTTTTACTTATAAGAATTTCATATGCACAATATCGTATCGAACTAATTTGTCGTTTATGATCAATATAGGAAAAATCTTTTGTACGTGTCATACTAAAATTAGTTAATTTAACTAGATTTTCTGATGGTTTTGTTGAATTCATTTGAAAAACAAGAACATTTGAACAACGTAAATCCCCATGTATAACATCTTGATTAGCTATATAAATCATAGCGTCAAGAACTTGTGAAAAAATTTCAATTAAAACTTCAAGTGATGGTTGAAAACGTTTACTTTGTAATAATGTCTGAAGATTGCCATGAATAGCACGCTCTTGTAATAATATAGGTAATCGATCAATATTTTCAACGAAACCAAAAGTATGTATAATATGACGATGAGAATTGAATTGTAAATACCATGAAGCTTCACGTTCGGCTGTTTCTTCATTCATAATCATTAGAATAATTGGTCGTTCTTTTATTCCTATCCAATCAGCTTCGTAAAATTTACCATAATGACCATTAAATGGATTTTTCTTTTTAACATTAACATCTAATTTATACTTAGAATTTTCTAATAATACTGATCTTAAAAATAAGTATTAGATTTAAACATCAGTGTGATTTGATATCACTTACTCAAATTTAATAGCAGACAATCGTTTCTTCATATCATTAAAATTAAATCGTAATTGTGGTTCATTATACCAACAATCTTTCATGATATTCCAGATTTCTATGTTACATTGATGTGGTTTTGATAATTTCTCACCATTTAATTTTTGTCGTCGAATATCATTATCATTTGTATTAATTCCATAAGGAATTTCTCCTTGTGAACAAACTTCCCACATTAAAACACCCATTGAATAAACATCAGATAATTCCGAATAATTTGATTGACCTGTATTTTCAATAATTTCTGGTGCAGAATATCGAATTGGAATAGATATTTGTCTATCATTTATAAATGATGGATCATTTGTACACATTAAAGAAAAATTTGTTAATTTAACTAAATTATCTTTTGTTTCAAATGAATTCATTTGAAAAACTAAAACATTAGCACAACGTAAATCACCATGTATAATATCTTTTTCAGTCATATAGATCATAGCTTCAATAATCTGTAAAAAAATTGTAACAAGTATTTTAGCCGATGGTTGAAATTGTTTATTTTGTAATAATGTTAAAAGATTTCCATGAGGTGCACGTTCTTGTATTAACATTATTGAATGAAGATTAGTTTTAATTAATCCAAAAGTTTGAACAATATGTTTATGAGAACTTAATTCAATATAAAATGAAGCTTCATGTTCTGCTGTTTTTCTATTTATTTCAATTAATATAATTGATGAATGTTTCTTTTTTATCCATTCAGCATTATAGAATATTTCTCCATGTGTACTATGAAATCGATTACCCATTTTGACATCAACATCTAGTTCATATTGATATCGGGATCTTTAAAATAAAAATGATTTATTATATTATATTTTGATAACTTACTCAAAATTAATACTCGAAAGTAATATTTTTATACCATTAAAAGTATGTCGTAATTGTGGTTCATTATACCAACAATCTTTAATTATAGACCAAATATATCCATCACACATCCATGGTCTAGGTAATATTTCACCATTTAATTTCTTTTGTCGAATTTCTTTGTTAGATATTGAAGATTCATATGGTGATTTTCCTTGTGAATTAGCTTCTCGCATTAATACACCCATTGAATAAATATCAGATAATTCTGAATAATTTAATCGACCAGCACTTCGAAGAATTTCAGGTGCACAATATTGAATTGGAATAGTTAATCGTCTATCATTTGGTAATGATGAATCATTTGGATATACTAAAGAAAAATTAGTTAATTTAATAAAATTTTCTTTCGGATTATTTGAATTCATTTGAAAGACAAGTATATTTGAACAACGTAAATCACCATGTATCATATTTTTACTAAGAATATAAATCATTGCATTAATAATCTGTAAAAAGATTTCAATAAGTACTGTTGTTGATGGTTTAAATTTATTATTAATTAATAATTCTTGAAGATGACCATAAGGTGCTCGTTCTTGAAGTAATAAAATTAATCCAAAATTATTTTGAATAAATCCGAATGTATGGATAATATGTTGATGATTATTTAGTTCATCATAAAATAATATTTCATATTCTGTTGGTATTTCATCTATTTCAATCATGACAATAGATTCTTCTCGTTTTGATGTCCATTGAGCATTATAGATTTTACGAAATTTACCGCCTAGTAAATCATTCCTTGTTACACCATTATTAAGTTCGAATTTGTAGCCTATTGATGGTCTTAAAAAGAAATAATGATAAAAGTTTATTCATTAGAAATTAAAAACTAAATATCTTACTCATATAATAAAATAGATTGTCGAATATTTGAAGTTTCCGAAGGTTTTATGGTTGATAATGTATCTTTAATTTGTTCAAAATTTGGTCTCCAATCTCGATTATTATCCCAACATGATTCTATAAGAGACCATAATTGATCATCACATATAAATGGACGAGTTAATTTTTTATTATTTAATTTAATTTGTTCAACTTGTTTATCATCAGCAATATATGAATATGGTATTTCACTATTTGATAAAGCTTCCCACATTAAAACACCCATTGAATAAACATCGGATTTTTCTGTATAATTTATTCGATGATTATTTCGAAGTATTTCTAATGCACAATATCGTTTTGGAATAATTGTTAAATTATCAAATGTAGATAAATTTTTATGTGAATGTGCAAGACCAAAATCAGTTATTTTAATTAAATTATTTTTTGCTATTAATTGATCTAATTTAGATATAAGAATATTTCGACAACCTAAATCAGCATGTACAATTGATTTATTCGCAATATAAATCATTCCATCAGCTATTTGTTGAAATATTTCAATTAATATTATTTGTGATAAATGTGTATCAAATAATAAACTAGATAAATCACCATGTAATGCATATTCTTGTATATAGATTATACGTTCAAGATTATTATTTATTGAACCAAATGTATGAATAATATGATTATGATTATTTAATTCTTGATAAAAGAATGCTTCATGTTTACCAATATTTGTTATCATTTCAATAATAATACATTTCTCTCTTCGGTTTTTTATCCATTCACCAAGGGATATTATTTTATCATTTTTGCCATAAATATGATGTAGTTTACGGACATCAATACCAAATTCATATTTTTTTAATTGTATTGACATTATTTGATTGTAAATTTACTTTATTAGATTATATTTTTATATATAATTAATAGTAACATTTCTCAAAGAATTATAATAACATATAATATATTGTTGTGTAACTATATATAACACAAAATTAAGTATCTCCGCCACTAATTTTTGCATGTAAAATATTACATTCATAAATTATAATGAAAAAAACTTGTGTGTTATCTCTCCTCCCCTCTTTTAACTTTCTACACAAACCTTTTTTTTTTAAAGTCATTATCTCTTATCTAATATTTTTGATAAATAGAAATTGAAGATTATTAGATCAACTACATCGTTTTCTTCATAGATTTTTAAAAACTATGAAAAAAATAATTATTTTAATTCGGTTGATTTGTTCTTCAGAAAAAAACCAAAACCTTAACATACCTTTTCATTTACGTATTCGTTGTACTGAAAAAATGAATATAAAAGAAAAAGAAGAGAAAAGATGTCGTTGACTTTTTATAGTTTGCCAGGTTATGTTGATGAAATTTTTTATAGTTACGATGCAGAAAAAGAACAGAAAAGAAAGTAAGAGTGTAGATTGTTTTGACAACTGATTCATAATTTTCATTTTTTCCAACAAATTTTATGATTATGGCAACTTTAAAGAATTAAATGAGTTTATTTGGTGATTTTTAGTTTTAAACATATTGTTAAAAATGCAAATTATTGAGATTAAATCGTTATATAATCAATTTTCTGTTTAAAATATTTTTAAAAAGTTGATAGAAGTCTGGATCATATAAGATTTCAGAAAACTTATTAAAGAAATTGATTTAGACAATCTGATTTTATTGTCTCTTTTCCATATAAGCTATCTATATATAAAAAAAATAGTTAAAATATAGAACTATGGATTACACTCTAAAATACATTTTGTTATATATAACTACGAATCAGATTGTGTATGCTGTAATTGATCTCTTGCTTCTTCTCTATTTCTTGGTATCCATGCAGATAAAGATCGAACAAATTCAGTTGTTCCACAATTTCCCCAACAAATCCAACCCCATCCAGATTTTTCATCTAACATTGAACGTCGAACACGAGTACGAAATTCTTTAGCAAAATCTTTTGTTTCCCATATTGATGATAAATTTAACATTTTTAATATTTTATTAATAATTATTTCAGGTAAACCATAATCATTCCATTGTTGTAATATTTGAATAATAAAATCTTTTGGCGCATAAATAATTTCGTTTGATGAAATTTCAATTGGTTGTTCAGGATCAACAATAAAAAAGTTTAAAAATGTTCGACGACGACCATCTTCATGTGTTAAATTTCGAATTTGTTGAAAACGATGAGGAATTGAATTTGAAAAGACAATAGCTGTACCAGTCTTAATAGATGATACATAATGATCAGTTTCAATTTTATCATAATACTCTTGAGGTGCATACTTTGGACGAAATTTTAAAGAACCACCTTCGAGTTGTTCATCAACATCTAAATAATAAACTCCAACAGCAATAATATTTTCTGTTTGTCCTTCAGTATGCCATCGACCAGAATATTTCATACCTAAAAATAAAAAAGATAAGATTTAGATACATTTTCTTTATTTCATTTACCTGATTTTAAATTATAACTTTGTGCTTTAATAATAACTTGTAATTTTTGTTGTTGATTTGAATTAAGTTTAATTAATTTCATTTGTTCAAACATTGGTAACATTGAATGAAAGATTTTTGCTATATCACCATAACTTTGTTTATATTTTAATAAGGCAGGTAAATGATGAATTGGTGTTTTAATATCAACTTTTCCATCTTGATCAATAATAAATTCTGATGGTACCCATTGATATGTATCTCGTAATTTCTCATGTTCAGATAAATCATTATATTCTCCATTTGCTATATCTCTTTTAAAGTGACTTTGTTGATACTCGTCATTTTTTAATTGTCTTTTTCGTCTTTCAATCCATCTATCTCTATCAAATGTTGATGGAGGTTTATATGGTAGTAAATCAGGATCAATAATATCTTCAACAGGTGATGGATTTGGATGAAAATCTTGACGTTCTTCATTAAGATTATAAAACACTTTTAAAAGTCGTTCTCGACATGAATTTTTAATTGGTAAATTTTCATGAATCCATACTGGATAAGTAAGAAAAGCATAACCACCATCACCAAATTCTGTTTCTCGATCACCATGTAATCGATAAAAATCAGGTTTATTAATTGTTGTTTCATCAATTATTTCATTTATATCAATTAACCATTTATCATTCCATTTAATCCATTTACAAACCCAACATGATTTCATTTGTTTTGGTGAATATTTTTCATACATATAATCAGAACATTTATCTATTTCAACTTCTTTTTCATTTAACCAAACATGAATACCTTTAGATTCTTCAAATTCTATTAAAAATACTCGACAAGGATATTCTTCAATATCATCAGTTTTTCCATAATGACGACGAGATGAAGAAAGTTCTTCTAAAAGTGTTTGATCAGTTACATGAATTGTAAACCATTTATAAAGATAATCATATAAAATATGTGGTTGAATAGAAATAAAATGATGTTGATCAAGACTGGTAGAGGTTGTTGTTGCTTCAGCCATGAAAGAAAATGTTTTGTAAAGAATGAAGAAAAAATATTTATTTTGTATATGTTGCGAAATTACATGCTATGCAGCATATGAATAAGTTAAGGTCGTTTAAAACATGGTTGCATCACATGTTATTGTAAAATCAAATATATGTAAATTTATTCGTTTAATTTGTTGTGATAATGAGTGGTACAAAAGGTTCTGAAAATTTTCAAAAATGAAGGTATACAAAAAAACGGAAATTGACATATCTCGCCAAAAGACAAAAAAATTTCACATACTATATGTTATAGAGCGTCTTCTATTCTACACACGGATATATTAATAAAGATACTATTTTTTAGTTTCGATTCGCAATACTAAAAATATAAAGATATGCAGAAAAAGTTTCTGTTGAAACTAATTTTTTGTGATCAAATATAACAACATGAAATTACTAAATCTTTGAAATAACAAATATTATCTCCTGTCTACTAGGATCACATCTTCAATGATAACAAGTATGAACTATTTGATGAAACAACACACAATTTGACGTCAAACAGTGCAAAAAAGTCAGCCAAACAGGTTAAACTTCAGCAGTATATGTATTGTATTTTGCAATAAATATTACATTTTCAAAAATGAGTAATTGTCTGCAAATGTCAAAGCGCGTCGTTGTAGCTTTCTAAAATTCCTCCAAAAATTGAATTTTTAAAAATTTTCATTAAAATTCATCGTTACCTACATTCTGACGCTCTGAGATGAAGTAAAATTTTTAGCATATGATAGAGAAGGTATATCGTTATGGAGAAAATATATTTTGATGTTAAGATTATCGTTTAATCGTAAAGAGCGGCCATCCTTGTCTGATACATGTATTCGTTTCTTCTCGATAATAAAAACTAAATAAATGTAAATATTTGGCGTATATGTAATTAATGTGTACATTAAAGCATGTGTAGAGCTGGATTTACTGATAATGAGTAATAATTTGCGTTCAATGAATCTTAGAATTAACGCAAAAGAATCAGAGGAATAATGGAGAGAAAAAAAGAAAAAAAAGAATTTTGATTAGAATGTGCCAGCACAAGGTGATCGATGAACAAGTTTTGAGAATCAATTGTCACGAATTGAATATAATAGGAACAAGGCAGATAGAAAAATAATAGTAATCTTTTTAAGTTACAAATATTGACGCATGTATTTCTTCATACCATCGATGTATTGAAGATTCTTTTCTTGTCCTTCAGTCTCCCACATATCTTTGCTGTTTTGTGAAACATTACAATAACTTCCTCCGTTGATATTTTTTATCACTTGCTCAAACCAAGTATAAGTTTGACCCATATACTCATGCCTCTCATTTCCATTAATCGTCATTTTAACATGTTCCTTCTTATCCGGATCATAGTCTACATGTAACTGGAAATATTGACCGTTCTTATCTTTTCCTTCAAATCCGACAAAAGCATCCCCGATGTTGGTGAAATCCTTAGCAATTTTTAAGACAGTAATTCGATCAATATTATCTGCCGCCACTTTGGCGATGGCATCCTTTAGTGGATCTTGCGACTGATATATTGTTGGCATTTCGAGTTGTCTTGATTTTAAAGTATTTGGAATAAAAGAAACTATTATTCTTCTAGTAACAACGAAAAATTTTAGTATTGATTATTGGATTTCTACCACTAAGACTGAAACTAGTTTGGCTTCACATAGATAGCGCAACAAATTCTTCTTTATTAGATTCTTTCTTCATGAGATATAACTTCTACAATTTTGAGTAGCCTTTATAAAAAGGTTAAATTTCAGCTATATTTGTGGAACCTATATCTGTCGAAAACAAAAATATGTAGAGCACCAATATTTCTACTCTAAGTATAACTCATTGAGGTTGATGATATAGGTCATATATCAATTGTTTTATAAACCAAATATCTACTCATAGTTAAAATCTACTCTGATGAGAACTATGCTACAAGCTAGGAGTGAAATTCATGCTGCTCATCAGCATAATTCTACCAATTAGGATTATCAGTTGCATGTGCCAAATGTTCTCGATTGTAGCCTTTTTGAATTTACTCGTATAAAAAAATTAGGTCAATATTCAGAGTATAATTGATCCTAATTAATGATAAATTAATTAAAGACATTTGATTTTGATCGATTTTACCCTGATTATTCGTCTAATTTTTTTTTTACATAGATATTCTGTCAATATTAATATGCTTCATTTTCACGTACGCTCTTGTTCTAATTGTTTGTAACTATTCTTAATATTCATTTTAATTTTATCACTAGTCTAATAATATTGGAAATAAAATATACTTACATGATACAGAATATTGAGATGTATTAGTTGTTTTTTTTTGTGTGCTTGCAACTGACTTTACTGTGTATCTATCGTTGATGACGTGACTGGTTTTTTCTTACTTCTCAACAAGTTAAATGTTATATTACATACTAAAGACGTGCCATAAATACAAATATATGTTTATTCTCTTTCTTTTTTCTATCAGGCATTTTTCTTACTATTCCTCTTGTTTTTACATCAAACATTCTCGCACATCTTCGAAAAGTCTAAAACGATCATTTCGTAATAATTTTCTCGATATTCTATGTAGAAAAAAAATTTCTGAAATTATAAAATGGTAGATCTAAACTTCTATTCCTGGCTTATTTACACCGCTAAACACAACCCAAAGAAAATTAATACAATAAATTTGATATTTTTTTACATCTTTCATTCTTTTTTCTCTATCCAAATGTTAAAGTACAACACTCTAAAGCATGAGATAAAAAACATATCGTAAATTGCATCGAAAATTCTATACATATGACGACAGCCGGAGACAAGTACAGTAAAACCTTTACTAGTGAACACTTTTCTCCTGGGGAACTCTCACCATGATGAGTATTCATGAAGAGTTTTAAAGGTCGACTTTTTGCTAAACACAAACCTCTTGCAAGTGAGCATGTCATTGAAATGAATACTTGTGAACGGCTTCCGAAAATGCTCACATCAAAAAAAATTTTATTGTAGTGAATGAGTTTTTTTTACCTCGTTCTTCTTACAACTTTGCAATATGCTAACGTGAGTGAATCGTGACAATAACTGATTTACGTTGAAATTTCAAATATAAATATCCACTTAGCTAGTTTTATTTTGTTCTACTTTCTTGATTATTTATTTCATTAAAAAACATTATTAATGGACAAATTATTAGCTTTGATGGTGATATAAATGTCCTCATCCTCAGCACAATCTTTTTGTACTCGACATAAATTAATTTAATTTTAAACGTTTATCAGTGTTCAGTCTATATCATAAATAGAGAGGCGTTGAATGTATTCAATAGCTATAATTATAAAGTCGACTGTCCGTTGTATCATGTTAAGTATATCATTTGATCTCTGTTCAAAATTATCACTAGAAAATCCTAAGAAAACTGGAAATAGTCGCAAAAATATCTTCGCTTAATTGATATTTTCGTTTCGATGTATCGAAATTGCTGAGTATATACTAAACATTCAATCAAAAGCTTCTCCACATTGTCTGCAAAATAATTCGTCTAGTACTCGATTCATCAATAGAGCATTTATTCGTAATGGCACGTTTACGTTTAGCAAGGGCGTAACCAGGATTTTTTAGACTCATGGGCACACTTTTCTTGTACTAAAAGATAACGATGAGCAAAATGGACAGGGCTTTTATTGATAGGCCAAGACCCTTTTGGTCTAACAAAATGCTAATAACGTGACAGAAACACAAAAATAACATGAAGGTCTTTTATTAACGCAAAAAAATGAAGTGAGATTCTTTTAATGAAATATACATGATAAAAACAGATTTTTTCAATTTCTCAATTCAGTTATAAACTGAGTCAGTTTTAGGAATTTGTATGGCCATAACCATTTTGCAGATCTCTACTTGCCTTGCATCAACACTATGAAAACCAAAATGAAAGATCCTTCCTAGAATTGCTGACTGGTATTTTGATGTTAACAGCAGATTTTCGTGCATACGCAGAACTATTAGCTGTACACATAGGCGGCGGAGCCACGAGGTCCAGGTAGGCACGAGCCTATCCTAGATTTCAGTTGGGTAGGCTTGGATAGGCTCGAGTAAAGGCTTGGGTAGGCTCAGATAAAGGCCTGGGTAGACTCGAGTCAATAGAAATAAAGGTTTAACTTGCCTTGATTTAATGTAAGAATTTTCAATATTAGTTAATTTTCACGTCTTTGTAATACATGACGCGTTATTACAGAGTCACTCCACATTTTATCAATTACAAACTCATGTCCAGTGGCATCCTGTTTGGCTTTCTTGGTGTATATATCTGCGTTGAATTCTTCTTTTGAATAAAAAAAGAATTTAGCTGTTGTTCTAAGCATCTATTCAAAATAAATTTTGAACTTTTAAGGCCTTCCCCCCACTCAAAAAAACTCGATTTTCAAAAAAAATTTCGAAATTGAGATAAATGTATGGGAAGATAGCTTATTATCAGACCTTTGAGATTTGATATGTTTTGTATCCAACATCCCTGTTTTGGCCAAAATTTTCGATAGTTTTCGTTAACCTTTTGAAAAATCTGCTTATTTTTAGAAAGCGAAAAATGTTTTTCGTTTTTTCTCGGTTATTAGTTTTTTGATTTTCGTTCCAAGACTTCTCGGTTCAGTCTCTTTCAATATATTAAAATTTTTTTCTTGTTTGAAAGAGCGCGTCGAAATGCAGAGCAATATAGAGTCCTTTTTCTAAATTAAGCTTTGTTTTTTATTATGTAAGCAGACACTTATGTCAGTGGATACTTGGTTTTGGCGCGTTTTTTAAGTCATTGAATTTATGGGCTTCTTTCTCCGCTAAAAAAGTAAGAATTTAAAAAAGGACTCTATACTGCCTTGCATCCTGAAATGCTCTTTCAAACAAAAAAAATTTAATATGTTGACAGAGTGCGGACCGAGAAATTTTGGAACAAAAAAGAGCTATTTTTGACTCTTGTTTGGCTCATATCTCTGTTAAAGGTCGGCAAATCGAGATGAAAATTTCACAACAGCCTCCCCATTTCAGGCCCAACATATGCCCCAAATTTCAGCCCATTTGAACGTTCCTGAGCTGAGATGAACTTATGAGTGGGAGGAGGCCTTAGTGCACTTGATTCACGCTTTAAACAATCAGTATTTCCTTCATTATGCAAAGTTGAAAATTTTATTTTATCATCAGCTAATAGTACAAAAGAAGGTGTTAATATAAGTTTGATGGATATTAAGGAGTTTTTAGTTGCTGATATTGATATTGAACGATTAGAGCGTGAATTAACAATGTCGCCTGATTAGTTTTTAAATGTTATCTACGAAAAACATTTTAATTTGAAAACACTACGAAAATTAGTACAATATGTGAACTTTTAAATGCTGAACCAGTTGGAAAGATCTTATTTTGTGAATATCGTAAATTATTATTGTTATATTTGACAACATCAACAGCAACAGCTACAGTAGAAAGATCATTCAGCACATTAAATCGAATAAAAACACATCTCTGTTGTGCAATAACTCAACAACGATTGAATCATGCTGTTATTTCTCATATACACAAAGAAAAATTAGACGTTCTAGATCTGAACAAAGTGGCTGCTGAATTTATTTCAAAAAATCAAAATAGAAAAAATTTCTTTGGTCATGAATAGTTCTATTTCTTTTCATTCTAACTTTTTATAATTCTGTTAAACAACATTTCTCTATTACTCTGTTAGTTTTTAGGTCATTTGAAACAATAAAGCATTCTCTAGTTAGCACAGATTCGTAAAACTAAAATCTAGCAAGAAAGCCTATAACATTACCATTGTAAACAGATATAGCAACTCAATCTTCAAACTGCTTTTCACAGTGGTTTGACCGAAAATATGAGCCTACCCCAGATTGAAATCGTTCCACCGCCTATGGAAAACGCCTTGCCGCAATTTGTGCACAGTACCAACTAGTGCCGACGAACATTCATCTTTACTTGGTTACAGTACCAAAATTGAAGGTCTTTTATTACAATACGGCGAATTTGACATGCTTCCTTGCAATAATGAAGAATTTCACGTGTGCCATAATCATGTTAATCTTATAACTTCTTCGCGTTTCACCTATTGTTGTTTATGTAAACTATTTGGCCGCTCAAGATCGAGTCAAAGTGGTCTTAGAATTATATCAAAACTCTACGCCTTTGCAGCATGGAAAAAAAGTCAAGTTCGTCTTTCTTTTGCTCGAAAAATGTGTACACAGTGCCACAATGATCTCGAGAAGTTTTACATTACGGAAGAACTCAGACAAGAATGTGGTACTCATTTCGAGTGGTTGCATGATGTGAACGTAAATCATACACCATCAAAATCAAACTCAGATTCTTACAACATATTATCTCAATCATTTAATGATCTGGTTATTGAAGAAAAGCAAAACCTGTTGAAAGAATTTCTTTAAAGTAATTTTAGGAGATATAAATCGTACTTGCACGGATTATTTATGTTTCTATAATTTACTTGTAGAAATTAAATGTTTCGATCAAGTACCTATAACAACATCGTTTGTCAAGCTTCAGCCATCAAGCAAGCAGCGTTTTTGTCGACAATCTCCCAAGATTTTAAAATCTATTCTTGGCGTAATGGCATCTAATGATGTTGTTGATCTTCTATGACAAGCTAACCTTGAAAGATGTAAACAAATTTCGTTATCAAATGATAGTTTGGACAAAAACTTACGATTGGTATTAACTAGCTTTTGGTGAAGCTTACAATACATTTTGGCTTAGTGTTTATAAGAATACAACAAGATGGTACAATTTTCGGAAAAAGAAGGAGCACCTCCTGATAAATCGCAAAAAAGTCATTTACTTGTTCAATATAGTTCATCCTTTTCGTATTCTATATAATATTTTTAATAATTCATCAAAAGATGATGAGTTCTTAACCTCAAGCGATTATCGTATCGAACTCGACTAGGCTACACATATAGTAGTTTGAGTAGCTCAAAATTATTCAAATGTCATATTATAATTCTGATTAGAATAAATATCTAGAAACCTCCAAACATAAGAAAAAGAATGCATTAATCTAATGCATGATAAGTAACTATGACGTCAGTACAGAACCTTTGAGACTGGCTAGTTGGATTTCTGAACATTTCAAAATAATGTCCGATACATCATTCGATGTAGAATTGAGTGGGCTACAATTTGATGTTAATATTTTTTTGAGAATCGTCTTCTGATATGGACATTTCATCAAATTATTAGAAAGGCAAAACGTGCTGTAGTGGCAAAAATGATAGTATTTGAACTTTTTCAATCTTATATCGAGACTAAAGAGAGATGTCATATATATACAGTTTTGTAGAGCAAGTAAAGCTCTATCGATTGGTATATGACTTAATTTGAATAGTGGACAATTTTCAAGAAAAAAATTCACAAAAAGTAATAAGTCAATTTTGTGACACTTTTTAGAGGTCTATTTAGGGGGTGTCTCAGGTCGGTTCACTCTAACTCAGCAGGAGTTAATCTTTAGACCGTGTAGACATCCACCAGTCCGACTGGGACCCAGGCAACTGGAACTGGTGCATGTCTAAGACCGTGAAACTTTGGATTATTCCATGATACACTAAGGCCTAACTTCCTACAGCATCAGATTCAAAATCTGTTTACCACCATGTTTTTCGGTACCCGAAAATTCTTGGTTTTCTCATGGAACGTCTCTTAAAAGTTACGAAAAACAAATAGCAATAAAAAACAAACAACAAGAAAAATACGACAAACAGAATATTATACCTAGTCCATATCCAAGTGATTGGAACGACCAGATGATCCTCAACATGAAAAAAAAGTTTCAATAATATATTAGAAGAAAATGATATAAATGAAAGCTCAATTTATCCTATTCAATTTGAATTTATAACACGTACATCAACACCTACAACATCTTTTGATTTTTTAATTCAAAAACGACCATCTGTTCGTCTATTATCCTTACCAAAAACTGATATAAAAAACACAGTATGTAACCACCTTCAATTATACTATATTTTAAAATAACTTTATTTTACACTTTTCTAGATAAACATCAACAACAAAACAGAAAACACAACAAATAATTAAACAAATTCATTCAAACACATAAAACAAAGATTTTTTTCCTCTTTACCATATTTCTATCAATTGTTCTTTTATAGTAATAAAACTGCTTAGATAGTGTAGTATATAGATACATTGATTCACAATTAGAATAAAATATCAACTCTTTTCTTTCATTCTAGATTAAAAATACATATATTGTTTCAGTCCATAAAAACCAAACGATCACATACAATATAATTCAAACAAACTACATTCCACAAAAAACAAGGCCCCATTCTACTAATACCACATACAACATAAGTATAATAATTCAGTAATAATATTAAAAACAATTTCTTTAATTTAGATTAATAAAAGTGAAAGAACCTATAGTTTTTCGTAGTAACTGTTCTCACCCTCGCCCTCACACCTCACCCCCACACCCTCATACTAATTTATTTTCTGAGATCGGATCATAAAAATTGAAAAAATGTTTTTTTTCTACATTTTAACGGTATTTTGAGATTTTCTTGGTGTTTGTATTTCAAATACAATCGAGGAAAGTCTCAAAAGATACAGAATTTCAAGGGCTATCAGAATCCCTATTCACCTATTTGGGACGCCTTGAAACAACAAAGTAATAAACGGATTACTAGCAAGATAGTGCTCATAAACCATAGGCCCCTCTTCCTTATGGAGCCTCGATCACTTCTTAGAATTTATTGTAGTGTCCATGGACATAGCTCATTTTGTAGAGAACTCTTTTTTGCATCCTTTGAGACTTTTCTCGATTGTATTCGAAATACAAACACCAAAGAAAATCTCAAAATACCGTTAAAATGTAGAAAAACACATTTTTTCAATTTTTATCATCCGACCTTAGAAAATAAAGCAGTGTTGCACCTGACATTTTTCACAAGTACGTCAGAAAAACTTGATGTTTTGAATTTATAAGTTTCACAATATGATCTTTCATTTGAACTAATAAAATTTTTAAAAAATTTTACAGGCAGCCGATCTCATACAAGTTTGAGTGGTCTTTTGGCGGACTTCCTCTTAAAAATGCAATATTTCGACAACAACAAGCTAGCGGCCCGAACTATTTTCAGGGTATTCATATCTCATCAGGATCTATATAATGCACATGGTTGCGACTCAAAAGCGATTTGACAGTTGGTGCCCTTCCCTCGTTAGACACAGTTTTTGACGGGCTTGAATCTGGCATAAAATAGTTGATTATATCATTGATTCATTATGTCGCTAGGGGAGGGCGTAAAGGTTTTTTAACACCCTGTATAATGCAGATTAATACTATTCTTAACTTACATGATGGTGACTATTTGAGCAATAGTCGAAACGATCGTCGTAAGAAGGTTGGAATAATCTTAGAAACTCACTCTCAAGACTGAATATGCTTTGTGTTCTATCACAAAGCGTTTTGTCTAACGACGGAACGCTTTCAACTGTTTAATCACTTTTGGATTCGAATTCTGTGCATTAAGTAAACCTCATTGAAATATGAAAAACTCAAAAAGGATAAATACCCCTAGGTCTTCTGTCTAGAGTTATGGGCATTTTACTAGGATTTTAGCAATGGAAAAAAATCTCATTTGGAGCCATTCGAATGGCTGCGAATGAATGGAAATGGTCGCGAATATTCGAATAGATTTTTCCCGTTTGAGCATATCTACCGATTGTTGGAAGTTTTTCTAATAACTTGGAAAAAACCTACAATAAAAAGTAAACACTCGTTCTCAATGAAGCTGAAGTAACAATGAAATGAAACACTTGAAGAATGTAACAAAAGCTATGTGATAATCAATTTCTCTCGACAAATTCTATTGTTTTTCTCCTGTAAAGGCAAATATGCGCGTTTGAAATAAGTAGAAAAACACCCTCAAGCAAAAAACATCCGATGGCAACCATAAAAAGCAATTATTTCGATAAGAGTGGCTCTACTCACTCACTTATAAATACTCTGACAACAACGTAGTTATTCTTATTCAATCTAAACAGTTGAATTTTTTCATAAACAATGAAATATTTTCTTTTATTCGTTATTGTATACTTCCGATGCACAAAGATTGAAGGCTTTCTATCTGGTCCCATTAATTCTATACTCAATCCAACCGGTAGAAATCTCACTTGCTTAAATCTATACATTGTAAATTACAATGGGACAACTACTATCAGTGTCGGTATCGCAGGTATGACAATCGGCAATTTCGCGACTTATTCTTCAAATTACTTTGTTGGGGCTGATTATTGTATCGTCTACCGAATCACACAAATAAGAAACAATTTATTGGAAGAACAAATATCATGGACCATGACAAGTGCCATTAATGAGTTTCGGAATACAGCTATTAACAGGTGAGCTAGTAAGTGAGAGAGTATTTCAGCTTTGAAACTGTATAAAATACATACACTGGTATATAGACATGCACCAAACCCAAACGGTTTGGGTTCGGTGCATATCTACTTGTATATAAATATGAATATTGAAATCACTGTAGATAAAATCTAGACGGTGGTCTGATCTACATATAATCAATACGCGATTTTTACTTCAGATTTCCGAGTTGTCATACTTTTGATTGTTAACTACTTATCCAAAATATGATTTATTTCCTTTACATAGGTGTGGTTTTTCCTCAGCAATGGATATTGGGTACGGAAACTGCACTAATCTTCCATATGAAGCACCCGGAACAACGACTTTTCTTTGCATATGTTCAACAAACAACTGTTCTAACTCATTAGCATCATGTCAAAGCTCAGTTGATCAAGCACGCTCCTCACCCCCAGCTCTTCTACCAATTATCATTCCAAATCTATCTAACGCAATTAATTGTGTTGGAATCCTAAGTATGTAATGTGTGAAAGAAAAAGCAAAGATTTCCAAACTATTAACATATGACGTTGTATAGGAACCCCAGAAAAGCTACTAAATTTCTAATAATCAAATAGGCTTCTAGAAGGATGACTACATTTCTAGAAATCGAATGATCTTTCGAGAGCAAGTCGAGAATGAGGATGAAAATGTACATATCAGAAGTACATACGTTATAGATATGTTCTAAATAGTACCGTTTTCCATATTCTTTCGATCTTTTGTCCTTTCTCTGAATCGTACAACTTTCTTTCTTTCAGATGATATGGTCCACGATTGTATATCATTATCTCTTCTGTAATCTTCATTCTCTCTGCCAAATTCTCGACACCTGTAATTATATAAATACGTCTTTTCCTGTCTTTAGTTGGACATGCAGTTAAATGTGTGTGATTTATTGAAATAAATCTTCTCTAGCAAAACATAGGCATTCTTTCTTGTATCAAGTTTGACCGTTCTATTTGATATATATTGCTTCTGAATATCTTAAAAATTAAATTCGTTTTTTGGAAAGTAATACAAAATATTGAACAACTTCTAAACCTATTCAGAAGGACCAAATGTCTTTTGGTTAAAATGTAAAAGAAATTACAAACATTAACTAACGAGAGAAGGTCCCCAAGCGTGAAAAATCGTTTCGAATGGAAGATATCCCGGTTTATAGAGCTCGACCAGCTGATTCTAATAGTATAAATCGTTTTTTCCCTATAGAGATTAAAGCTAGAAAAACAACACTGCTGAAATCACATTCCGAGAGCAGTACTAATAGGATGATCTTCATCGTAGTACATAAAAGCACGGCGATATTTCCAGAGCAGATGGAGCTCGTCGATAGCTGCAAAATGGAAAAAATTATGTAAGAAAATCTGCTATCCTAAGATGACTTTGGGCCACAAACTGGTGAAGCCTATGAAAATTTCATTTCAACGGCAGTACTGATAGGATAATCTCCACTATTGTTCATAAAATCAGAGTGATATTTTGAGGGTAGACGAAGCTCGCTGAGGGCTGCAGTATAATACAAAAAAACTCTGGAAAAGTGACGATCAAGACATTCCGACAGTGAAGATCACCCTATCATTACCACCCTTGAAATGAAATTTTCATAGAACTTTAGCAGTGCTATAGTCCAAAAATCTCTAAGATTATATTTTTCCGCAGTTTTTTATCATTTTGTAGCTCTCGACGAGTTGTATCTGTCCTGAAAATTTTGCTTTGGCTCTATGTACTACGATGAAGATCATCCTATCAGTACTGTTCTCGGAATGCGATTTCAACAGTGTTGTTAATCTAGTTTTAAGCTCTATGGGGGAAAACGATTTATACCATTGGAATCAGCTGATCGAGCTCTACAAAATGGGATATCTCCCATTCAAAACGGTGATTCACAGTTGAGAACCTTCCCTCGTAGGTGAACTTTAAACAATATTGAGTTCGACAGTGTAGTATACATTTTGTGTTATTCTTTGAAACCTATTCCTTTATTTTGTACTTTTACTATTTTTAAATTATACAGCATGTGGCAGTATCATTATTCTAAATGTGATATCTGCGTATACGTATAATGCTAGTGCTTGTATCAATTATGCAGCCACTCATACATATATGTGCATGATTATATCTACAAATGGTGGAAGCAGTGTGACTAGTGTGGCATTATTTGATAATTCTTACGACATGTACGTTAAAAGTTTAGCACTTCTCTCGGCATCCAGCAGCATTTACTCACCCAATTATTTATATGAAGGTTCCACAAATATGATGGTTATCATACCAGCTCCAAATATCACTATCAGTGGTATCTACACTTACAATGGCAATGTGTCATCCCTTGTGTTTTCCTTGAACATACAGATGGCAGAATGTTTTTGCACTACAAATAATTGTGATTTAAATTTCAATACATGTGCAACTGGCCTTAATTATTCTTCATCGTCACCAATAGTAAATCAAACTACAACAAATATTAGCAGTAATAATACGATAACAACATTACGTACATCAAGTATGTAATATTATTTTATCTGTCCAAATAGAAAAGAATATGATATTACTATAGTATATTCTGTTATTATTTGCCTTTCTATTCCTAGGTAGTACAATCACATCGATATTCAGCACTACACAACGAAGTACAACAGCAGCAATTCAAGGCACCTCTACGACAACTTCCAATACACCCTCAAGTATGTTTTCTTATAATAAGCAGAAGGGTCTAACCAATCTCATTCTCTTCCTTCGCTATAGAACCTACGTGCTTTTCCGGTGATAGCCAAGTTAAAATGTTTGATGGTGCTTATGAAAGTATTGCTAAGCTAAAGCCAGGTGCTGGTATATTAGCACCGATAGAAAGTGTTATAGTTGCAATGTTGGATAGCCATGCAAGTGAGGAAAGTAAATAGACATTTTCTTACTAGACTACATCAAATCATATTGATTCAATCAATTATTAGCTCTATTTTACACAATTACAACTGAATCTGATAAAACAATAAGTTTAAGTGCTGATCATTTAATTGCATTTCAATCAGTTGTCGATCAGTCCTCTCAAATAATGTTCAAGTTAGCAAAAAATGTTAGAATTGGCGAATTCTTACTAAATGATGAACTGCTTCCAGAACAAGTTGTGAACATTATACAAGAAGTGAAAATGGGTTATTACGCACCAATGTCTGATGCAGGCGAGTATATCAAATATTATTGTGCGTATTATATCAAACGCTTATTTGAAATTATTTTATTTAGGTACTCTGATTGTAAATGGATTTCTTGTGTCATGTTATGCGAATGTTCTCAACCATCAGTTAGCACATTGGATGATGGCACCATTGAGATGGAACTACCGATTAAATGAGATTTTCGGTGCACAAGAACATCTGCATCAGGGATTTGGAATGCATCCTTTTGCTTATTGGATGATGGCTTGGACGGAACGTTTTATTCCAAAACAAATTAGTTTTTTAGTGTCCTGAACAAGTGAACTATAGGCGTGTTCCACTCGAAAGTTGGTCTAGGCTAACTTTTCTCGGTGTTAACCAAATGTAACGCTATTTGGAACTTAAGGGTTTTAGACGATGCTCTTTCTTTTGTCTAGTGGACATTTTTGCCTAAAATGCTCGGAAGTACGTTTTCTAGAAAACCATAGTTTTTGGACCCACTGATCGAAAAAAATATTTTTTTCTGGAAAACTAACAAACAATGGAATATTTCTAATTACATGACTGTATTCAGCAAAGAACAGGCTACATTTTAAAAACAAATGAGTCTCCACCTCTGAATTTACTTTCCTAATTTTTTTTTTGGACATTCTAAAATTTGTACCTGTTTTAAAATTTGAATAACTCAACATTATAAAATGATAGAGACCTCAGCCAAACGTCATTTGATAGAGAATCGAAAACTAAACAAAAGCAGATGATTGAAGAAATTCCAAAGCGAATTTTATTACCTGAGATTTTCTCAAAACCTTTTTTTCGATATTTTGAACAAGGTTTCATATCTCTGTAAAACCTCGATATTCTAACAGAATCATTCAAATCAGGCGTCATTAGATCGGCAATATCGAGATGCAAATGTGGTAAAAGTTGTGTCTGCTACAGATAAGAGTAGACCACTAAATACTGGTTTCGTTTTTACCGCAAATTTTCAAGGTTCCGACCGAAGGTAAATTACGAATTTTCCGCAGGAACCAACTTTAAAAAAGCTTTTGCAGCTAGTCTCGAATACGTGAGTATTTAAACGTCATTAGTTATGTTTCAAAAAAGCTTTTTAGAAAAATTCTGGATATGATGTTTTCTTTACTGCCATTCTGCAATAGGAAAACCTGCAGTAAAAATGAAACCAGTATTTAGTGGTCTACTCTTATCTGTAGCAGACACAACTTTTACCACATTTGCATCTCGATATTGCCGATCTAATGACGCTTGATTTGAATGATTCTGTTAGAATATCGAGGTTTTACAGAGATATGAAACCTTGTTCAAAATATCGAAAAAAAGGTTTTGAGAAAATCTCAGGTAATAAAATTCGCTTTGGAATTTCTTCAATTATCTGCTTTTGTTTAGTTTTCGATTCTCTATCAAATGACGTTTGGCTGAGGTCTCTATCATTTTGTAATGTTGAGTTATTCAAATTTTAAAACAGGTACAAATTTTAGAATGTCCAAAAAAAAAATTAGGAAAGTAAATTCAGAGATGGAGACTCATTTGTTTTTAAAATGTAGCCTGTTCTTTGCTGAATACAGTCATGTAATTAGAAATATTCCATTGTTTGTTAGTTTTCCAGAAAAAAATATTTTTTTCGATCAGTGGGTCCAAAAACTATGGTTTTCTAGAAAACGTACTTCCGAGCATTTTAGGCAAAAATGTCCACTAGACAAAAGAAAGAGCATCGTCTAAAACCCTTAAGTTCCAAATAGCGTCAAAATCAGATGTACCGTTATCGTGTTAGGTTTTGGATGGAACACGCCTATTATTGAAATATTCAAAGCCAACGTGAGAAAATGAAATATGTCTTACGTCGAACTTTTTACAAAACTTATTCGAGAGTACTTTTTTAATTTTTATTCTTATTTTCATGGGATGGTAAATTCCAATTCCATGGAAATTCAGATCAAATCAAACGAAAATAAAAGATATGTCCATATAGGGCGACTTTTTTGCCCCGTATAAAAGTTTTCAAAATTCCTAGCTAAAAATAATCAGGGCATGACCTTAAGTGAAAAACAGGAGTCGGTTTCTTTGACACTCAAAAAAAAATTGTCAACCCCTCTAGGAGTTAATGCACGAGAAGGACAACCGATTTACCAATATACGTGCTCAATCGATATCGCCGATCGAGATGGGAGTTAGCCCATCTTGTAGAGGACATTTTTTTAGGTATAAATTCAAATTTTTAGCCCTAAAGCTTGAATTTTGGCTGAGATACGAAATACCGACTGGAAAGCCCCAAAATGCTTTTTTATCAATTTTTGTCTTTTTTAGGTTGTCGGCAACCATCAGTATTTTTAGAATATCTCTTCAACAGAATGTGATAGAGACCTGAAATTTTAATCAGAGATAGATCTCGACATGGGGAACATAACCAGCCTATTTAATAAGAGATATGTTGTGAAAAAGTAATATCTTCATTTCGAACACTAATCTCAATATAGGCCAAAAAGAGGTCCATCTGGTGAATTCGATTTCTCCCAATCAGCTCGTACGATTTTGCTCAAACTTTGTTTGCAAAGACTACTATCCTAGTACTACATGTCAATGCAATCAGAATTTTGGGATCTTGAGAGTCGTCCTAAAAATGATGAACCTCAAAATATTGATATTTCTCTGGTATTATAGAGCAAATGGGACCCGTGTGGTTTTGAGAAAATTCAGAAAGGAAAGACTGTTTGGCCTGAAACTTTCAGCAATTATAGAGAAGAATAATAGTGATAAGTTCTACAATTTTCAGCCTGATCTGTAAACATTTTGCTTTTTTTCAATAGCTCACTCTTTCGTTATTGTCAATAGTCTCATAGGATGGGGGGTGGGTTTTATAGCAAAGTAGGCTCCATTTAGAAATCATAAGAAAACATACACTAATTAAATCTAATCACAAATATAATCGATTCTACTATTTATCTAGATCATAGTTTTCCTATAATAGTAGTTTTCCTATTGATTTAACCATATAAATACTAGACGATATATAGAACATAGATGATACAGTATAATACTTGACTTGCATACCTTCAATCTTTATTCTTTCAAAAGACTTCATCTCCATTTTTTCTACGTAAATAGACCTTGGTATGTCCTTCAAAAATGCCCGGACATTAGCCATCCGAATGCTTGCCTTCTGTATTTTTGTAATACCATACTGATCCTCATAGGTCATTGATATGGGATTTCAGAAAGTGATTCAGTTCGATGTTCAGTATTGAAAGACGTTGTACTCCTATTTTTTTTTATAATCATTTCTAGTATGATTTAAAAAAATACGGAAGACGGACTTTTTAATCCTTATAGGATAACGTAAATTTCAACGGTACGTAAATAATTATAAAATTAAATGTGTTTAATGGATATAGAATATGTTGATATTGTTGAAACGTTTTTGTTTTCGTTCTAGAGAGTTCTAGTAAATTTTTGTTCAACGATACGCAACATATAAATCTATAACAGTGATTGATAATTGAAGTACTATGTATCTGTAATATAACAAACGTAATTATAAAACTGAAGTGTGGAAAATATCTTTTTTATAAATGATGATCAGTAATTGTGTATAATGTAGAAAATTGAGATACGGTTGCAGAAAAAATCAATGCATGTTGCCTAATAGAAGTTTACTGGTGATGTTCTGAAATTTGTATATTACGAGGATAGACTATGTGTAGTTTCTTTCAAAAATAGAAGGTCTACTTAAAATACTTTTAAGTGATTTTTCTAAAAGAATTATGGAATAAATGAGGTAAAGAGAACGCAGAGAATAGTAGATGACTTCATCGTCATCATGAAATTCATATTCACAGTCTGATATTGAATCACAATAATGTAGATTATCTGAATCAGTTCATGAAAATCGTTTGTTTGTTTTGAGTTGATAATTCACAAGTAGCGCTTGTCTAAAGACTCGCTCAGCTCTTTCTCGTAGAAATCGCTTTTCTAAACTACCGTCAAGCTATTCATCTATAAAATTCAAAAAGTCGAAGTCAAATTTAAGTTCCTGGACAATAACTGCCTTTGACCAAAGCTCATATAAACAAATATTTTTTTGTTAAAAAGCTGTCGTTTATTTAAAAAATTGAGCTTAAAAAAATTTTTAGAAAAAAGGCTTCAGTATTGAATTCCTCGATCCCGATTATCATTCGATCAACCCTTATAAAAAATTTTTTGTTTGTAAAAATAAGTGGTCCTTTATCTAAAAAAATCGATTTAAAAAAAAATTAAAAAGCTGACTTCAGATTTGAATTCCTCAACCCCGGTTACTTTTTGGTCAATCCTTATGTTTTTGGACGCTCTGCGGACATACAAGCAATCAAGCAGACAATTCACGTTTGTATGATTCTTCTCTACGAAAAAGAGAACAATTAATTAAAAATAATCAAAAACTGATATCAGATTCGAACTCCTCACCCGCGATTACTCTCTGGTCAAGTTTTATTGGAAATTTCGTTAAATAATTATTAATTATTAATAAGTTAATAATTCATTAATTAAAACTAACATCAGATTCGAACTCTCCGCCCTCGACAACCGTTTGGTCAAGCTTTATGGAAAATGCTTTTTCTTTATGTGTACCTTATTCTTCTACTGATCATTGTAGTGCGGACACACAAGCGATCAATCAAGCAAGCAGACAATTAATGTTTGATGGACTCTTCTCTGCGAAAAAGACAAAAGAAAAGGAACCAAATTGCAGAGGCGACATGTGAGCAGCATCTGGCTACTCTACTACTATCTTTGCATGTGCAATACCAAATGATTATTTGATTTTTTATCAGAAATAAAAAGCAGTAGAATGTCTTCAAATAGTGACATCGAACTGAATCACTTCCTGAAATCCTATATCAATGACCTATGAGGATCAGTATGGTATTATAAAAATCCAGAAGATTTTTTCATGCATTTCTCGTGTTGGTAGGTCATAGAAGTAAGAAAAGTTTATGTTTCGAAATCAGCAAGCGTTTCAACATCTAATGACTTGATGTATCCAAAAGGATACATCCGACCATTGAGGAACACAAAGTTTTAGAAGACTTTTTTTTCGCCTATCCAAATTGAATATTTTGTAGTTTTTTACATCCATACTTGTAGAGGTAGCTATAGTTTGTCTGTTTGCTCATATTTTGCAGACCAAAACTTGAATATTTTGTAGAATGCTCTGGGATTTTCCAGTATGATGGAAAATTAGTTCAGTTTTTCCACGAAATTTCTGTCCATTCTGGAACATCCTAGAAAGTTTTTGGACATTCTGTACTTTTTAGAGCTAGATTATTACAAAACGTTCAGACACCTTCTAGGATGCTCCTGCATGGCCAGAAATTTCCTAGAAAAATTGTGATTACGTGTGCAGGTATAGATGTGAAAGAACTACAAAATATTCAATTTGGATAGACGAAAAAAAAAATTTTTTTGTAATTTTTTGTCCCCTAGTGACCGGATGTATCTAAATGGATACATGTCAATATTTTATTGTTCGCGTCTTGTGAATAATCCGTCTTAGTAATGCAATAGACAATAGGTCTATGAAGGAAAATGAATAACTAATTGTTTCGAAGTTAGATTATTTAGAGACATGAGAATAAGATCATTTCCACACGGATGCTGTTTTGGAGCATTAAATGTGGAACCGGTCAATTTACAAGTGAATTGTTTTTTCCATCTAAATGCATAAATTTGTGCTAAAATGTGTTAACTTAATTATCAAATTGTCAAAAAATATGATACCATCACTACAGGTCAGATTTTCGTAAAATAGTAACTTAATGTATCCGAATGGATGCATCCAACCGGAAAAGGTTAAAGAAACAGTCGTATAGCGATAAATATTAGGCTTCAAAAGACATGAATGTTTGTCTCTCCGTTTTGTTCAAACAAATCAGAGTTCAGGTTTAGAAAATATGACGTTCCAAACCACTGAATATGGTCAGATATCTGTATTCTACTTGATCAAACTCAATCCAAGACAAGGAACTTGAACTTCGCTTGCCATTTACATATGAATCTATATAGGAATATTTCTCCAAAACACAATCATTGCTAGAGTGGATGTTTGTTTCGTAGCTTTCGTGCAATCAAGGTGATTGAGATATAAGATAATCCAAATGAAAATTATTTTGAATGATAATCACATTAAATTGTATTTCAGAAAAGAGTCAGCGAATCCGTAGGATGAGCGCTACCTTGTTATTTATATGCAACCCAATCAAAATATCTAGCACTGATGCGTTATGTGTAACAATGCGATCAACTGATCACTTGGAACCTAGTTCAAAACGATCTCAATGTAAACGCAATGTATACCATTGCCAATGTCCGAATTTACGAGTTTTACTACATGTTATTTTTAAGGCAAGTTTGCAATGTGTGTTAAAACTCTTAATGTAAAAATATCGTTTGTACTGCTAAAAAGGTCCGATTTCATGAATTTTAATGCACCCATATATAGAATATGAAAAAATGTTTTGTCTAAAACTGATATAATGAGGTATTAGTGTAAGAAAAACAGCACTGTTAAAACGCTCGATTTCAAACATTTTCGACTATGGACAAAGTATCGATTGAAAAAAAATCGTATGAATTGTTGATTTCTCGATAATCAATATTCTCGCTATTTAACTTCAGCAAGCTGATTGATTGAAATGCAACTACTTTCGCTACACTAATAGATAGAAAAACCTAAAATCAGTTAACTGTAAACGTTTTTATTTTGAGAAATTCGCTCGGTTGTTACTAACCCAAGAAAACGATTGTTTCTTTTTTCAATACCTTGATTTCTTGTTAATCGAACTTCTCGGCTTCGTACAGCATTTCGTAGTCAAGTGCAACTTGAGTACCATCTAGTTTTCTTTATGAATGGATTATGGTAACAGGTAACCTTGTCAAAAAATTGGATTATTATTCAGTTGATTTATCGATGCAGTGTTATAAAATGTTTTAATACTGACCTAATAGTCGTAGCAAAGATATGAACAGAAAGGTAATATCTTGAAAAATTTATATTAGTTTTTCTAAGAAAATTGAATTTTGCTAGCAAAGATGCTCAGAATATTTCACACTTTTCAAAATATGTCTTACTGTTCTAAGATGTTTTTCATAGTAAGTAGAAATTTGCTTGTCATGTAAGTGTAGAAATATACCAGCACTGTCTACAAACATATTTTGATGTTAGATATTATTTTTTCATAAACTGATTATTGATAGATGGAAATGGAATAGTTAAAATGATGAAGATGAATTTTGTAAATATTATCTAGACAAAACTATGATGCAGCGCGAGTATTTTACATGAATTTTCTATTCTAATCTTCGTATATGGAACTAACGATTGAATATTGTCACATGATTGTAATTGCAGATCATTTAACACTAATAGTAAAAGATATCCTTCGAAAAAGGAATCAGCAAATGTATGCAATGAATGCTATTTGTGAAATATATACGAAAAAATTGTTAATTGATAAACAAAAATTAGTATTTTAATTGTTTTAAGATTATGCCATTAATTGAGCAAGAACTAAATAAATCTCTGTTATGTAATAGAATGATAAAATGCATCTTAGGGCTTAAAACTCTTTCTAATTTAACTGATTTTTGCACATTTTTATTTCGTATTGGAATGTAAAAGTCTCACAAATACATTTTTATAGTGTTAAACAATTTCTCTTCCTCAAATCAAGTATTAATGCTGCTATTTTGTTTTGCTCTATACACATATACAACTTCCGTCAATTATCTGATAATATTAAATTCATTTGTTTTTGTATGGAAATTCTTGTATGAACAAAAAATGAATTTGAAGTAAAACAATTACTCAAAATTAATTTAATGGAAAAATGTATGACTCGAATTTTTATTTCAAAAAAATCGATTACTAAAATTAATAAGTTCAACAAAAATAAAATTCGTTTGATAAATTAATTTATTGATTTGTAAATTTCATAAAGTATGACAAGGTGTACAAATTATTTATGGTAGATTAGGACACTCTCCACCGTATATTCCTTCTATTTTACTGATTTACGAGGATCTTCAATTTGGAATATATGATCAATAATTATTTGTTAAATATTCGATCTTTTCTTTTTGGTCATTTCGTATCAAAAGAGAATAATAAAAACGAGATAATAAAAGAATATTTCAGATCTAAAATAAACTATAAATTTTCAACACATTTATGAATTTGACGAGCTCTATTTTGTTTATATAAATAAAAACTTTGTTTTTCGGTAGCAATAAAAAAGAAACAACTCACAAAAAGTCCAATTAAATTGATCATTCTTTTTCTTTAGCTCCTTGCAATTTACATTAACAGTATAGACTGTGTGTCACTCTTTATAGTAAACTTCGGCATCACTTCGATCAATTATTTGCATTCATTGAATCTGTATGAAATATCATATTTGAACAGAAAGTATTCGTGCTATTTCGATAAATCAAATATATTCTTTGGAGCGTATCAATGAGAGTAATGACTAACATGCAGACGAGAAAAAAAATAAGATTTAAAACAATTAAAATCTCAATCAATGTTATTATTTGATCGTTCTTAATTATATATGTGCTGATTATTTTTAAGTATTGAGTTTGGTTTTCGATTGAATAATTGTCTACGAAACAGACAGATCAAAAAATTTTAACCAATATGTACATTTCGAGACTCAGTTTTGATTTTAGCCGACAAAAATTGACAAATTATAATATGTCATTCATTGACTATTCTACTATTTACGAATAAAAAAATGTGATACTCAGCGTAAATGATGATTATTTCATCAAAGATGAAGAATAATATCTTACCTACGTACTTCAAGATAATCCACTAATTTAGAAGTTTGTAATTCCAAAAATGACAAACTAGATGATGAAAGAATTTTATATAATGCATAAACTCTCTTATTTTCATTCTTACACTTTGAAATATTGTATATTAATGATAATAATGCGACTGATAAAGAAGGTGTAGCTTCAAGTAGTGCATTAGTAGTCGATTTCTTAATGTCATTGTTTTCGTTTGATTGAAGACAAGGAAAATTAAAATGAGTAGAGTGAATGATTTGTTGATATCTTTAAATCTTAACGGTTGCATAAAATTTTTATGCTGCATACAAAATTGACCTTTACAAAATGTTATTTAGAAGAAGAATAATTTATCATTCAGAATTTGTTATTAATAATTGTTTATTAAAATAATTTAAAATAAAACTTTCTTTTTTAACTAGATAATAAAGATTTCAATCTATACTGTAAAAAAGAAAGAGTAGACTATTAAATTCTTGTCTTATGTGCAACTTTTCATAAACTCTTCATTGGTTTATGACAATATCCTAAATCTCTGAAGGGTTTACGGCAGCAAAAGTATATAAACATAAAAGAGGCTTAGTATCTTAAAACTCAAGGAAAAAAGTTTTTGTTTCTACGAGCAAGGATTGATTATGTTACCTCTTTCATGAAAAACATTTATTATTCTGAAATTTATAGAAAAGTGATAATGCTTGTTTGTGAAAACATAGTCTATTGTAAGGTTTTATAGAAAGAGTAGATCATTTAACGCATAATCATATTGTCGAGGGCAACCTCGATAACAATTATTAATGACAGTTTCATGATAAAATATTAATACTTGTTATATTAGTTAAATGTTGAAGATAGATGATCTAATGATACATCTAATAGAAATTATTCAGATGTATTATCTAATTCTATGAATGATAAATGCGATTAATTAAAATAATTATCATGGTATTATAATTAATGTCGTTTCATCTTCATCATGATCAACAAGTCATTCAATAGTAATCAACATTCGTAATTTATTAATTTATTCTATTATTGATTAGTAATCTTTTAAAAGACATTTACTTTTTTTAGAATATTTTATTTTTATTTTCTTGTAATAAATAATCATTAAAATAAAATAAAAATATAAATGCTTGTTTTTTAAACAAGTACTTTTAATATTTATATGAATTAATCTTAATTCTTCAATATATAAAACATAGTATTGTACAAACATATTCAATACTTTATCAATTTTACATAAAATTTTATTTTTTATTTATAATGAAGTCAATATTTTCTGATAAATGATTTTGAAGATATTGAAATTGATTTTATTTTTGTCTATTAAAATTCAACATTTTAACGTAACAAAGATTATTAATCGTAATTAACAAATGAAATCAATTTTTTACATAGCAATATTGAAACTTTTTCTTTTTATTATTTGATACTGTTGATGAAGAAATTTGTTTTACTAATTCCATTTAGATTTTTAATCAAGCATCTTCTTCGTTGCAATAACTGATAGTAATATGGTAAATAGCTTCTTTTAAATATACTTAATGTATTTGTTATAATATATCCATCATGGCTGGTTCATTTCTAATCATACAATGTTAATAATGATGATAAAGATAACGAGAAGTTCTATTCTTTCTCGAAATGGTTCATCAAATAATCATTTATCTATAAATTTTTCCAGTGAATTATGTATAGGACAAAATTTATATGTATTGTCTTGATCAATATCCAAGATATAGTTCTTCTTGATATTTAAAGTTATCATTGAATATTAAAAAATAATTCATTCACTAAAAAGCGACTCTTATTATCGAATAATGCTTGTTTGTTAATATTAACTAATATAACCAAGAATTGTAAAGAAATAATGAGATTTATTCAAATAAAAATGAAATTTACATTTTTTCACGACGAGCATGATATTGATTTCAAATTTTATTTTAACAAATCCATTTATATTTCCTGATTAAGCCTAATACTTATATATTCAAATTGTATTATGTTCAATGATTAAATAAAGAACTTTTGTTGTCATCAGAAAAAAATTCACATATCGAACAAGACATTATATTTTTTTACCTATTTATTTAGTTATTGCAGCTCATCAATGAATTTACTTTGTCGTCTAACCATTAGCAACGAATGTCAATTGAAAAAAAGTCTTCTTGAAAAACGAAACATGTCTGAATAACTTTTTTTTCATTCTGTTTATTCACATGTTGTCAATGGTATTAAGTAAAGAAAGAGAATGTTATTTAGAAATATGATTTATACCTAAATTAGATATGAAAAAAAAATATTCAATCATTGATTATTCTACACACTCTCAACTTTCTATCAAATTCGAATGATGGGTTGTTTTTTTATAATAAAAATTATACATTTATTCTTTTTACAATTAGTCATTTTATACTAGTAAGATAAAGAAAAAAAATTATTTCTGAAATAAATCTATTATTTATTTGAGATTGAAAATATCTTTAATATAAATTCTAGGAATTTTTTTTGACAAGATTCATATATATCAATAATATCAATTGTATGATTTTGTGTATTTAAATCAATCTATCCCAGGTCGAAGATTCCGGCCTCCGGAAACGGTCAGGAACCGGCCGGAAACGGTGTCTTTCCGGGAGCAATCCGGCCGTTTTCGCACAAGGAAATCGCCGGAACCGGCCGGAAAAAACACGGATCAGGGAAGCAGTATTCCGGATCGGAAAGCAATCGTACCGCAAACGGTGTATTCCAAGCATTTCCGCAAGCTGGAAAACAAACGGATCGATACCGTATCCTGCCGGAAAAAAACCAGGAACCCACGGGATACGTTCGTAAAACAACCCGGATCCCTCCGGAACCACAGCGGAATTATCTCGTCAAATTTCGGAAAAAACCGGAAAAGACACCGTTTCCCGTAATAAAATTTACAAGACTTTCTCAAAATAATGAATCCGTCGAAGGGAACAGTCTCAATGAGACATCATGAAGTCTCATTGAGACTCCATGATGTCTCATTGAGACTCCATGATGCCTCAGTGAGACTTCATGATGTCTCATAGAGACCTCTCAATAATATGATCTAACGGGTAGTAATCATACCTACCATAAAAGGTGAAAATTCCCATTGATGCATCTCAATGATTCAAACTAATTAATATCATACCTACGATGGAAGGTAAAAGTCTCATTGATGCTTCTTAAGGATATAAATCAATAAATATCAAACTTTTAATACGAAATAAAAGTCTTATTTAGCCTTTTCAATGATATGTTTCATTGACACTTCACTATACCTCGTAAACGAGGTAAGAGTCTAATTGAGACGTCTCAAAGACCTAAACTAATGTGTAATGATCAAAGCCTTCATCCTCATAAGAGATAAAAGATTCATCGAGCCTATTCAATCAGGAACTCTACTAACAAAGCTTAGAATCTCAACGGCTAGGTTAGTCAAACTATTTTATAAATGGTGTATAACCCAGGGTGAAGCTAACCGTAACGCTTAGGGAACCAAACCTTTCCTAAAATACATATCATACCGAAAATGTATCGAAACCTACGTTCTCAATATCTAACAGTGACTCCAAGATATATACCCAAACATTCAAAACAAAACACTCACTAGGTAATTGACCTATAGTTTCAATCTGACATCTCAATATTATGAAAGATCTTTACGAAAAAAATTTTACCGACCCCTAACCTTATGCATACAAAATAATCTACCTTTTTACTTCGTTTTTGCTTAAGTTCAAAAGAGACTGAAAATGATTTTTCGTTTCACTAAAATAAGTAAAAAAATCCTACCTGAAGTATTTTTCATACGAAAAAAAGTATTACTATGTGTATGTGAAATACTTGAAACAGGCTCCCTTATATAGGCTGACATGTTTAAAACAAAACGGTGATTGGGTAAGCGACCTAAAGTCTCAATGAGACATCTCAATATTATGAAAGATTTTTATCAAAAAAAGTTTATTTACCCTTAACTTTATGCATACAAAATAATCTATCCTTATACTTCGTTTTTTCCTAAGTTCAAAAGAGACTCAAAATGATTTTTCATCTTACTAAAATCAATAAAATAATCCTACCTGATGTATTTTTCATACGAAAAAAAGTATTACTGTGTGTATGTCAAATACTTGAAACAGGCTCCCTTATATAGGCTGACATGTTCAAAACAAAACGGTGATTGGGTAAGCGACATAAAGTCTCAATGAGACATCTCAATATGATGAAAGATTTTTATCGAAAAAAGTTTATTTACCCTCATCTTATGCATACAAAATAATCTATCATTATACTTCGTTTTTTCCCTAAGTTCAAAAGAGACTGAAAATGATTTTTCGTTTCACTAAAATGAGTAAAAAGATCCTACCTTAAGTATTTTTCATACTAAAAAAAGTATTACAATGTGTATGTGAAACATCTCAAATGGGATCCCTTATATAAGCTGACATGTTCAAAACAAAACGGTAATTGGGTAGTCGACCGAGAGCCTGAATGAGACGTCTCAATACTAGAGAAGATCTGTACGAGAAAATTTTCTTTACGTCTCAATCTTATGTATACAGGATAATCTACCTTTACACTTTGCGTTTTGGCTAAGTTCAAATGAGACTCAAAATGATTTTTCATCTTACTAAAATCAATAAAAAAACTCCTACCTGAAGTATTTTTCATACGAGGAAAAGTATCGCAGTGTGTATGTGAATTATTTTGAATGGGCTCCCCTATATAGAGTGACATATTCAAAACCAATTGTTGAGTGGGTAGTTGAACTAAAGCCTCAATGAAACATTTGTAAAGTACAAAGAATCTTCTGGAGAAAACTTTTCTCGTTAACGTCAGTTGTAGGAGATAGTGTATTATCACACTCTTCATTTCGGTTATTTTATAAGAGGAAGTCAGATTTTTTTTCAGTAGTCATCAACGTCTGAGATGTGGGAGTGACATGAATGTGTTTTACATCGATGAAAGCCTTCGTGGAGTCTCATAATTCGCTTCATTAGTTGTGCTAAAATTTAGGTAGTTTTTATGAGTCTTTCGGTAGATCATTGTGCGGCAGATAAAAAAATAGCTGTAAAGATGTTATACTGGTGTAGTGAAATAATTAACATAAATTTCCATACCATGTACTGTTGTAAAATGGGGTTGTTTTTGTAACTTTCTAATTAAAAGAGATCCTAATGAATTTAAGTCACAAAATTTTGATCAATTTATTGTATATTTTCAATTTCTGATGTTATTTTTGGACGTTGGTTTTTGGTCAAATTTTTTATAGTAATGAGCTGTAAGAAAATGCTAAAAAAGAAACACTATTTTTAACAAGAGATTGATTTATTAGTCAAAAGATCGTATGACTCAGCACAGCTTGAGATTCCTATTGTTAGTTCGGAACTGCTACATATGGTTGATATATATATGAGTATCATTTCCCAATATAGGAATCAGCAGGAACAGTACGGAAAATGGTGATTATGGAACCGGACATATACGGCAAGTTCCGAAAATACGGATCCGGGCGGAAAGTCACCAGATTTTTTCCGACAGCTTTCCCGGCCGTTTCCGGGTGGATATGGCAGGAAAGTGAGCGGAAAACTCCGGCAACTTCCGGTTCGGAATACTGCTTCCCTGATCCGGTGATTTCCGATGAATTCCGGCCGGATCCGGCCCGTACGCTTCGACCTGGGTATGAGTAGTAATATTGTTTTTCTAATTTTCAATTTACTTTCTTTCTTGTTTTCTACTATCAATAAATTACATTTTTTCTTCTATCCTCTATTGATTAACAAAAACAGGATAGTGAGCATATAAAGAGAAGACATATTTATCTATGTGAATTTTTTTGTTTACTATGAGATTAATTAATTAATAAGACAGACCAATTTTATTTCAATGATCAGCTCTGTAAATTTTCAAGAAACAACTTTCATCTTTCCAATTATCTCATTTCCTAACTCAATGATTTGTACTCTACCGCGATACTTACAATTTATATAGCAGAAAATGATGTACATCATCAGAACTTGTTTTCGGCGGTTTCGTTCGTTTAATTGTGACAATAACACAAGCAACAGTTTTTCTTCTTATTTTTTTTGCGTTTCTTTCTTTAGGAATGTACTTTTTATTTAATGTTGATCTTTTTTGTTTTGTTACTATGCTACATTATATAGCAATCACATACAGAGTGTTCCAGTAAACACAGACGTAAAAAAAGAACGAAAAAAAATCAATTGAATTCTTTTTAGACAGTCCAATACATGTTGCTTTAAAATCACTGATTTTATAACTAAATGTTTGACAATTGTCAATCTTTTCTGGAAACTGTTCTGTAAATCCTTGTATAATAGCTATAAAAAGAATGACTAAACTACAATTATTGTTGTTCAAATAGTAGAATGTTGTTAACTTGTGTAATTCATGTTTCATGTGACAGTGTAAATAATTCCACCTTTAGTTTCTTCCATATAAACATTGCTTAGAGAAGAATAGAAAAAACAATTCGTCAAGAATAATCGTTTTTTCGCGAATTGTTTTATTTTTTTTGTCAACAAGAACTATACTTTGCCTAGTTTTTTTTTCGTTCTTCATTTATTACTTATATAACTGTCTTGTTTTTCATACCAACAAATTTAATAATAAAACAAAAAATAAACATAATTCGAAAAAAGAGACAAAAAGAAACAGAAAAAAAAACTAGCAAGGAAGTGGATACCCTATGAAAGGCCACATTTTAAATCACATTTTCACTAGTATTTTTTTCAATTATTTCAAATTTAAAAACATTCACACATCACAATTATGAGCAAACAAAAATCAATGACTACTGGCAAAACTAATAATGTACAAGAAACAGAAGAAGTATCAACTGTTCCAAAAGTATCATTCTTTTATCACTTCATCAAATTTATCTAACACATGCCTCAAAATAAACTCTGATGGTAGGATTTCTTTTTGAATATCTTTTCCATTTTGTCTACACCGTATACAAAGTGATGTCGTAGTAAGTAAAACTATTTGAATAATCTTGCAAACATGTAAGATAATCAATTTTCCAAGCATCAAGTTTTGTATAGTCATCCGGAAGTTATCCGATAAAATATATTAATTGTAACTATTGTCTTAGTATCACGGTTCTAAGCATCACTTTGGACTTAGCATAATTAGACATTTTTACTTAAACATAAACGATATGTAATCAATCGAATTTGTTCGTAGTATTCCGTAGTATAATTAGAGACTTTTAAATGAAAGAAAAATTTCCATTAGAATATAGTTTTTGAGTGAATTACATAGATATACCGTTATGACGAAAAAATAATATATTAAAAATATTTTGTTTTTGTTAATTTAAAAAAAACCACATATTGGTGATTGTGATTATACAAGACTTTATTGTAAAAACATAAAACTTCAAAAGCTCTACAGCATCACAAATAAATATTTGAGAATAGCCATTACTACTTTGAAAGACATATTGAAAAGTTTATTGGAATAGTTTTTACTTGCTTTTTTTTGAAATTATGAAGAACTAGGAAAAAATTTAAAAAAATATTGATATTGCCACGTATTGTGAGCCATTCGTTAATATGAAATATTTGAATAACATTGAAAGATGCAAGTGTATGTCGACGAATTAACATCAAAATAGTACAAAATGTTCTTCTTATCTGGTTAGATAAAAATATTGATGAAGAACATAACGCTGATTGCCAAAACACCGTAGCACAATTACGCCGTGTAGTAAACAGCGTCAATACATTTACTGATGGGCAAGAATGCATACAATTTCTGGAAACTAATAACAAGGAGAAGGTATGTATGATTATATCTGGTTCACTTGGTGAACATATTGTATCTCGTATTCACAATATGTCACAAGTGGATTCGATTTTTATCTTTTCTGGTAATAAAAAATACCACGAAAAATGGGCTAAAGAATGGTCAAAAATTCGGGATGTATTCACAGAAATAACCCCAATTTGTGCTGCTCTTAAAGAAGCAGCGCAACAATGTGAACAAAATTTGATTTCTATTAGCATTATGAATACAAGTGATAATACATCGAATACAAAGTTGGATCAATTAGATCCAACTTTTATGTATACACAAATATTCAAAGAAATCTTATTATCCATCAAATTTGAAGAGAATCACTTTAAAGAATTTATTGAATACTGTGAAGATGCTTTCGTTGACAATGAACAAGAATTGATCAATGTTAAAAAACTGAAACAAAATTATCGTAATAGAACTCCAATTTGGTGGTACACATGTGAATCATTTCTATATCCAATGCTCAATCGTGGTCTTCGAACAATGGATGGAGATATTATGATTAAAATGGGATTTTTCATCAATGATTTACATCAACAGATCGACCAATTACACAAAGAACAATTTGGTCATCATCCTCATCATAATGTTATAAACTTCAATGTTTATCGTGGTCAAGGTTTGTCCAAGACAGATTTTAATCAATTGATGAATAACAAAGGTGGCCTAATGTCTTTTAACAATTTTTTATCCACTAGCAAACATCGTCAAATTTCTCTATCTTTTGCCCAGAAAGCACTTTCTAGTTCCGACATGATGGGCATCCTTTTCGTTATGACTATTAATCCATCGATACCATCAACTCCTTTCGCTTCTATCAAAAGTGTTAGCTATTTTCCAAAGGAGGATGAAGTTCTCTTCTCTATGCACACAGTATTTCGTATTGCTGATATTAAGCAACTGGATGGTAATCCTCGCCTTTTTCAAGTGGATTTGTCTCTTATCAGTGATAATGACAAAGATCGTCGCTTACTTACTGATCGTATACGAGAAGAAACTGAAGGATCAATAGGATGGGCTCAGTTGGGCTTATTACTACGCAAAATAGGTCAACTCCAAAAGGCTCAAGAAGTTTATGAAGTTCTTCTTAAACAAACAACTGATGAAAGGGAAAAAGGAAATATTTATAAGGAACTTGTATGGATAAAAGATATGCAGGGAGAATATCAAGAAGCAATTGCTTTCTACGAAAAATCACTTAAAATCTATAAAAAGATTCTTCCTTCCAATCATTCTGATTTAGGTCAACTCTATAACAACATCGGTTTGGTGTATTCTGACATTGGTGAACGCTCGAAAGCACTTTCGTCTCATGAAAAAGCCCTTGAAATTCGACAACAATCACTCTCTGCAAATCATCCTCAGTTGGCTGGGTCCTACAACAACATCGGTTTAGTGTATGATCAAATGGGTGAATATTCGAAATCACTTTCGTCTCATGAAAAAGCCCTTGAAATTCGACAACAATCACTTCCTGCAAATCATCCTGATTTGGCTATGTCTTACAACAACATCGGTTTGGTGTATTCCGACATGGGTGAATACTCGAAATCACTTTCGTCTCATGAAAAAGCCCTTGAAATTAAGCAACAATCACTTCCGGCAAATCATCCTGATTTGGCTGCGTCCCATAACAACATCGGTTTGGCGTATTACAACATAGGTGAATACTCGAAAGCACTTTTGTCTCATGAAAAAGCCCTTGAAATTCAACAACAATTACTTCCTGCAAATCATCCTAATTTGGCTACGTCTTATAACAACATCGGTTTGGTGTATTACAACATGGGTGAATATTCGAAAGCACTTTCATCTCATGAAAAAGCCCTTGAAATTCGACAACAATCACTTCCAGCAAATCATCCTGGTTTGGCTGCGTCCTACAACAACATCGGTAATGTGTATAAGAACATGGGTAAATACTCGAAAGCACTTTCGTCTCATGAAAAAGTCCTTGAAATTAAACAACAATCACTTCCTGCAAATCATCCTGATTTGGCTATGTCCTACAACAACATCGGTAGTGTGTATTCCAACATGGGTGAATACTCAAAAGCACTTTCGTATCATGAAAAAGCCCTGGAAATCGATAAAAAATCACTTCCTACAAATCATCCTGATTTGGCTTCGGACTACAACAACATCGGTAATGTGTATACCGACATGGGTGAATACTCGAAAGCACTTTTGTCTCATGAAAAAGCCCTTGAAATTAAACAGCAATTACTTCCTACAAATCATCCTAATTTGGCTACGTCTTATAACAACATCGGTTTGGTGTATTACAACATAGGTGAATATTCGAAAGCACTTTCATCTCATGAAAAAGCCCTTGAAATTCAACAACAATTACTTCCTGCAAATCATCCTAATTTGGCTACGTCTTATAACAACATCGGTTTGGTGTATTACAACATGGGTGAATATTCGAAATCACTTTCATCTCATGAAAATGCCCTTGAAATTAAACAACAATCACTTCTGGCAAATCATCCTGATTTGGCTGCTTCCTACAACAACATCGGTTTGGTGTATTCCGACATGCGTGAATACTCGAAAGCACTTTCGTATTATAAACGTGCAGTGAATATTGGAGAACATTCATTACCATCAAATCACCCTCATCTTCAAATATATAGAAATAATCTTGATAAAGTAAAAAAGAAATTGTAATGAGATAATGTGTGTTTGTTTGTTTTTTTGAAAAAGAAAATAAAACGATTAAAAAGTAAATGTATTTTAATATTGAATATGCGCGTGCGTACAGAGAAATTCTGTTCTTATTGAGAACATGAATGGGACGGTGCCCATCGTTAAGGTAATACAATACATGTTAAATGATATGTATTGTATGAAAAGACCTTCACGACAAGTATCATATTTCAAAAAGGCAGAAATTTCTCTGGGTTAGGTTAAAAGATAATAGCCACCTAACAAGCTCATTATTAAGATAGATTAGTATAAAAAAGAAAAACAAAATTTATTTATCAAGATAATAAATTATTCTTTTCTGTTTCAACAAAAGAATAATTTGTTATCTTGATAAATAAATAGGTAGTATAAGACTTCAAAACTCATCCATGATTAAATGAATCATTTTTATTTACATTTAATGATTGTGGAACAGAATCAATCATTGAATATAGATAAAAATTATTCATTTTTTGATACCCTATTTCTCATTGCTCAAAAGTCAATTTAAATATTTCTTTTATATCTTACCTTAGACCCCAAACAGACTAGAGAAATAAAACAGTATTAACTTCGTTTTAAATCAACCCCCATTCACACTAAACAACTAAATCACCAATAAGAACATTGAATATGCCTCTATAATGTGAGTGTAAAGCATCATAGATAATGTGGGTTATTGAGAAGTGTCGCTACTATACGTTAATGATTTTTATTAAAAATTCGCTACGTATTTTTACACAACTCAAAAATCTATTGAACTATTTTGTCTTAACAGTTAATCTGTTATTTTTATTAAGAACTATTTCATATGTGAACAGGACTGGATCCTGAATAATATTTTACTATATTTGAGACGAGAAAGATACTGAAAACTAAAAAGATATTTAGAAATAGATTTATTTCAATGATAGCAAAAAGAATTTTATAATTTTTACATCATAACAAGAATAACAAAGCTTTTACAAAGGATTTTGAGCAAAAAATTCAGCAAGCGCTTCTCTAATACCAGCAGCACCTGCTGACTGAGTATTACAAGCAGGTTTCTTGTAAATACTTGGTGAAATTTCCCATTCAATTTCTATTCCATCACCTTGAGCTATGCATAAATTGTGGAAAATTGTCGTGGTCTTGATAATATTAATAATGTGATTTAAATCGAACTCCATCTTTTTGTGTAGGCATCTAAATCTGTTCTTTAGAGCACCAAACGCCCTCTCAACCGTACACCTGCAACGACTCAATCTATAATTGAATAAGGCATTACGACGAGACATATCGGGTCGATTTGGAAACGGCTTCATTAAAGTATTATTAAGTGCAAATGCTGAGTCACCAATTAAATGACTTTGAATTTTAACATTATTTATAAGTATATAATGATTTGAATATATTGGATTCTGGATTACGTCGGATAAAGTAGATCGAGAGTACACCGATGAGTCGTTGCAGCGACCTGGTGCACCAACATTTACGTACGTAAACTGTAGAACAGAGTTCACTGCAGCCAACATTATAATGGAGTGGAACTTCTTATAATTAAAATAGTCTGATTCAGCACCTAGAGGTGGCTTTATAGCAATATGTGTACCGTCGATCGATCCGACGCACATGGTGTATCCATATTTAGTTAAAAAACCATTAGTAGTGTCTTCAATTTCTTGATTGGTACATGGAAATTTGACGAGACTATGGAAGAAAACGTCAATCATAACACTGCAAAATTCATGTAATATTTCACCAGCAGTACTCTTCCCGATGCCAAAGAGATTTCCAATGGTACGAAGTTCACTCGACGAACCTAGTAAATATAATGAACATGCAATTCTTTTTACTACTGGTATAGCTTGTCGTAAACGTGTATCTTGTTTTTCTAAATTTGGAGCAATCTGTTGAAGTAGTTGGTTGAATGTGGATCGTTCCAAACGGAAATTGTCCTTGAATAATTTATCAGACATAGTTGGGACGATTGAGTCCACCACCTGTCATTTTTTTTGAAAGACCATACTTGACGACAATTAACATAGAATTGATCATCAATAAGCAATAATAAACATAATACGAGTTTATTTCGAATATTTAAAGACCGACGGTATTTTTGACGTAGACGTTGATATTCAAATTGAATATTGAAGATTTTACGATTTGATTGTTCTTTTTTAAGTAAATACGATCGCAACAAGCCAAGTAGGGCTCTTTCATCCATCTAGAAAGAAAAACGAAATGTGTTTAATATTCACTGTGAAAGACCGTTTAAAAGAAGAATAACTTTGTCTGAATATATGTCATTGTTTAAGAATCTTAAAGACAATTAAATATAATTTAACAATTAATAGCATTCACAAGCATAATCTTTTATTTAATAGCAACAAAGAATACAATGCTCTTCACAATAAATTTAACTATTAATGTTAACAAAAAATATAGTAAGACGTATGGTCCACAAGTTTTTTCACAAAGTAAAAATTGAAGAACAGGAAATGTTTAATAAATAAATAATTTCTCACACTAGATGATATTTCATAAACGCATAAATATTGACCAAATAAGAATTTCATCGAGTCTGTGGCATCATGTTATTCATTATATTTTTAAACACATTAAGAAATTCTCGCTCATTACTAACACTTTCTTCCTGGATTCTTGTTTGTTTTTCGAGAAGATCAATAACTTTGACCTCTGACTGAGTAGCAACTTCGCCTGCATTTTCAATTTTCTCCAACAGTTGCTGAATTAGATCAATCCTAAACAGAAAATAAAGAAGTCGTTTAATTCAATTGAATACATTTAAATTTTCCTTACTTCATTTCTGATATTTTCTTTTTCTTCTTTACGGAATGTTTTTTCTTATTAGTGGAACTAACTCTTGCTGGAGTGTTAACTTCTGAATCCAAACTTGGATTTGTTGGACTTGAGATATTATTTGAAGCCATATTTGCAGCCATAACTGTTTCCTTGATGCCAACTTGTGATAAAATCGCATCACCTACTTCTTCCGAAATTTGTGTAAGATTCAGATCCGCTGCTGGTGTATTAATAATGTCTTCAACACATAATTCTGATTCTAATAGCATTGAGTCTGACAGAAGGTTATCGTTATTGTACGGTCTTTATCCTAAAACATACATAATAAAGCAAACATAAATCGTCTAAATGTCTTCTTAGTTCAAAACTTCGAAATATTTTGCTTCTAGACATACCAAAAGCGAGTTTTTGCAAGAAAATGACCTTCCAGTATAATAAACACATAGAAACTTACCCACAATTTGATCGATCAGATCAAAGTAAGGCCAAGTACATGAACTTGCACCAGTACGACATTGTTCTTTTTTTTCGACGATATTCAGTCACCAAATTCCCAATCTTTCCTTTAACATCAGCAGCATTCATAGATCTATGTGGCATTAATTCATTTAATTGATGAGCCATTTCAAGATAAATGGGAGTATGTTTGGATGCTCCCGACAAAAGTCTTGGATAATAATCACCCCATATTTGTATAAAGCTGATCGTGTTGGCTTCCGACCAATTCTTTGCTCGTTTTATTACTTTTACACCTATAAAAAAAAGTTTTAATCTTCTAAAATGGATTAACTCACTAGTTGTTTCACTCTTTATTTGTTTGGTTGTTTTTTTCGACATTCCCTGGATGTTTCTGGCACTTGGTAAACAAATTTCCTTGGTATCAGTATTTAGTAAGTTCGATTGCAAAACCAATGATGTCGTATTTGAACCTAAAATGAACAGTTTTTCATGACTTAAATGATTGGAACACACAGCAGAACATACCTTGTCTATTTCTGAGGATTTTCTTTCAGTATTAAAGTATAATTCTCTTCTTTTATACATGTAACAAAATTTATCGGGAGGAACAGTAGAGAAAAACGTTCTCAAAAACAACCAAATATTCTTACCGGAGTCGATCGATGGAATCATATCAACGGAATTTGATTCAGCTATCGATTTATTCATACAAGACGATGATGAACTTGAGTATGTTTCAAACAAGGATTCAGAATTTGATAAATCAGTTATTTTGGTTCTTCTTCAGATTACACACCGCCGTGTCAATTAAGAACGAAAGGAAAGGAAAAAAATTCTATTGGTCCACACGTATATATATATATACATATATATATATATATATATACATATATATAT
>JAJEKB010020939.1:289042-427599 GCA_022393335.1 Macrotrachela quadricornifera
CATGGCAATAATGATTTCTTAAGATATTGATTTCGAACTCCCCGGTCATGAAGTTACACGTTACGCGCTCAAGCCGATAGACTAATTTTTTTCCTAATTAAATACGTTTTCTCAAGTCAATTTGTTAAGGCGTCCCCTCTTTAAAAAACGTCAGTTTTCATTAAAAATTTCCGAAATTGAGATAAATGCATAGGAGGATAGCTCACCTTCTGCACTTTCAGAATTGATATTGAATTTCTTTAACACTTTTTTTTTACCAAGATTTTCAATGATTTTCCTTGACTTCTTGAAAACTATGCTTATTTTAAAAAAAAATCGAAAAATGTTTAAGTTTTTTTGTTTGAAAGGGCATGTCAAGGTGCTCTTTCAAACAAAAAGAAAAATTTTGAATCTATTGTATGAGTACTGAAAGAGAAATCTTGGATGCCAAATTAGCTATTTTTGACCCTTGTTTGGTGAATGTCTCATTTATACACCATGGTATAGGGCTGACAATTGCATCACAGTCTCTCCATGGCAGCCCCAGCATATCCTGTGAATTTCAGCCCACTTCACTTATCTTAATGCCAAAAATAATTTTCGAAGGAGAGGTCTGAAGTAAAAGGAGAATTTACTTTTGATGTTGGCATTGCCTTCTAATTAAAAAATAAAGCAATGATCTTAGCAGTGCATCATAACGTTTTAGACGCATGCTTGAGCAAAAGAATGATCAGTCAACAATGTTGCTTCGATTAGTGGCGTTGATCGACAAGATAATCCTTTAATAAATTAACAGGTGCCCACGGTAAATCGAATTTAATATTTTTCGTACATAATCGAGAAATACTGTTTTAAACAAAATTATGTCCTACACTCCACACTTTATTTGAGTAATGAAGGCAGGCAATATCTAATGATGAATGTCTTAGCTATCTTTACGATCTCACAAAGTTACTTCTATCAAAAGAATGAGTGGTTGGAGAATCATATTTTGACATTTTGAGTGTGAGTTCAAATGATGATTGTCATTTATATATGAATCACCAATAGGGATATTTCTATAAGCCGACCACCATTAAAGGGTGGATTTCTGTTTCTTAGCTTCCATACGATTAAGAGGACTATGAGGTATAATATAATCAAAATCAAACTATGTTCAATGATAATTAGGGATATGACTATTTGGATACACCGACAGTTGAGCTCCTGACATTAGAACCCCATCATTTGAACCTCATCCATTCCGTCGTATCAACACTCACCCTCATCCTCACTTTGACTCTAACTCTCATTTTTTATCACACTTTATTCTCAATCTGACAGACTATTAAAATTTATTTTTTTGAATTTATTTTCTATACAGGATTAATTTCCCAACTAAAGATTTATTGAGACTTATTAGTTGTATAAGTATTTCATCGCATCTTTATCCTTGCCCTTGCCCCACTCTCACTAAGCTCTCATTCTCAGGAATTATGCAGAGTTTATTTCAAGATGTATGAGAATTTATTAAAAAATCTCAAAAAAATAAATCCCGGCAACTGCTGCTCACTCTTTATTATACTGAGCGATGTATATGGAGTTCATCACAGTTTTTCATCAAAGTTACATAAAGAAGGGCTCAAATGTTGGGACTTAACTGTCGTATCACCGACTATTTTGGATTTCGTAGAACGTAACGCTTCCTACTTCTAGAATCTTCCTATGTTACCATTCCTGCTTTTGAAATTTTCCTCAAAAGATAGTAAAAATTACATTACATCCATGTTATACCTCACTAGGCCTCTTGCTTTCATTGCTAAGTTATATATTGATGAAAATCATGCTAAATTATCTTTCAGAAAAGGGTCAGCGAATCCATCAGATGAGTGCTACTTGTATATAAAACATATTCATTTTGAAGTTCTAATTATTCAAAAAATATAATAACTATTTTTTGAGTTGAATAACTTACAAAAAAGTTGCAATTTAGTAGAGTGGAAAATATTTTTCATTCGAATATTTAAATAATATAGAACGTTGTCATCAAGAATTAGTTTTAAGGAAATATTTAATATTCTTAGATAATCTATTTTAAACTTTTAACAAACAAATAATTTCTCTCATGCTTAGTAATTTTATGAATACTTGTGACAAATGTTTAGTTGTAATCATGGGTTTTTTTTAGAGACTAATGTAATAATTATTGTTCCGAATATAAAATTGAAAACATAAAAATATTTTATGATAAATGTTTCAGTATTGTCACTTAGTATAGATATAATTATATATAAATGAATATTTCATTTCATCATGATAACGTGGTTACAAAAAATTTCGCAATAGAAATATTTAAATCTTTTAAATACTTATAAATAAGTTTACATTCGATCTTCAACAATAATACTTCTCCTGTTTAATCATTTCTGCCCGTTGCTATGTTATATGTTGGAAAGAAAAAGAACTGACAATGTATGAATTTTGATCAAAGCACGAAATGTCAATATTACAACTGAATTTTGCAATCGACGAAAAAAAAATAAGAATAACGAAACACTTGGTTAATAAAAACATGTGATTTCTTTCTCGTACATTTTATTTAACAGAATAACGACACAACAGTAAACAGATTGAAGGTAAGCATCAATTGATTTTTCTTTCATTAAAAGAATGTCTTTCAAATGTAAATATTTAGTTCTTGTTAGTAATAATGTTTAATTTATCGTAAACGGATATTGATTTTGGGTTTGTCTTTAGTTATTTATCAAATAATTTGAAAAAAAAAATTAATTTACTCCGCTGATCATTTTTTATTTTCGTTCAATAATATTTTTTTGGATAATTTCAATAATTTTCAATCTTGAGGATGAGGGAGGAAATAGTTTCGAAACTATTAAAAATGTTACAAAAGTGAGGCCCATGACCAGCCCTCTACTCTGGTATCAAGAATCATATCAGGGTACTTGAACTTGAGCACTTGCTTAATGATATTGCTATTACAGTAGATGATCAGAATTGCAGGACATGTCTGCCGGTGGAAAAGAATGAAAGCTAGTGTATATCACTCATTGTAGTTTATTTAGCGTCGTTAGTTCGTCAGTGTGTATTTATTATTAATACATTGTACAATCTATTTATTGAAATGAATTAATATTGTCTCATATTAGTTTGTCTAACGATGATGATATTATGAAATTTTTAAAAAGTCGAATTCTTTGAGTCAAATTGAACCCCACTCGGTGCAAATCGAGTCGAATGAATTTGCCGAATAGTTGACTTGTTTTCGATGTCCAGTGAATATTTTCATAATGCGTTTTCAGTATTTTATTCTCATTGTTATCTCTCCAAATAATATTCAACATATGTCATTTTAAGTAGTTTATTAAAACAAACTTGATCTATAATAAATTGACTTAAAGTATCAGTTAGAATAATCTTCAAATAGATTCATGATGGAATTGAAAATTAGATGCACTATGAATATAGTCAAAAAAATAATTATATTTGATGCGCTGGACTTAATTCCATTAATATTTAGGATTCATACCAAACAATAAAAATGATTCTAATTGATGAGTATAGTTCTTTGTTTTTCAGATAATAGAACCTTTTTCATTTAAACAGCGTTATCTGTATTAAGACGTAAAAATGATACGTTGAAAATAATGAGTGTCATTCTATACAACATTCGTTAGTTTTAGCTGAGTTTTCTTAGAACACATTGTAAATTAGAGTATGATATTTACCTAAAATATTTGAAATAGAACTTAAAATATTCAGAGAATATACAGGAACAGATATACAACAAGGAATGAGATGAAAGAACAGAAGATTAAATGAATACTGAAACAAAGATAAGTATAGAAAAATCATACTGAAATATAATCGAATCCATAGAATTATTATGATGCGAAACGATCATCAATAATGCCAAAAAATAAATTGATTTGTATACAGTATTTTTTTTATGAAGATTGAATGAATTATCAGAAGTTCGTTAACAAAACTTTTGCCATTAGTGTAAGATTTGTTGGCGAAAATCTTATTGATGAAATACTGGATTCTTCATTGAATTAATCATTTTAATGCCAAATATATAGAACATTGTTCAATATTTTTGTAACCGGTTTACATCATTAGAATTATTTAAATTTTATACCATTTAAATGGTATAAAATTTGGAAGTCCTAGCTGAGGATATATCATAGTTATTTACAAAAGCATTCGTATCTTCTTGTATGTGATCATAGGCGGCCGAGCCACGAGGCCTGGGTAGGCTCGAATCATCTTAGATTGAGGAGATAAAAGAGACTTTGATAAGCTCTATTTAATGTTCAAATTCTCTAAAAAGTAGCTCAAAATTTTCGAACACTATCTATAAATCGATAGTATCTACAACAAACTTCCCATGTAGAAGAAAAATGAACAAAAATCACTTTTAAGTAGTTTTAGTATTAATTGAGTAAAATAAAGTAACTTATCCCACTATTTTTCACTTTTTATAGTACTTTGTCATAGTTTTTCCACTTTAAAAGGCACTTTCTCAGACTTTTCCTACGTTAACAAGTACTTAATAGTACTTTCTAGCTAAAAAAAACTTTGAAGAGTGCTAAAAACTTGGTTTTTGCCTATTTGTTTTTACATGGGTTATACGAAGTTATTGATCAAATTATATCATCTTTTTGGAGAAAGAGAAGAGTTATCATCTGAAAAAATATTTGGAAATAGATCTGGGATCTCACCAACATTATGTAAAAAACAGAAGAAAAGATGCCCAGTATTCTTGAAAAACAAAAGAGACTTTTCAATAAGAAAGAAGAGAAAAAGAGATGTACAGTTTCATTTCGAAGAAAACTAAAACCGATCGGCACTATAGTACTGTAGATCCGACAAAACTCGTACGTTATCAGTATAGGTTGAACGTGAGTTGAAAGAGAAAAACAAAAACGAAATTTACAAATTGTTCAGAGATTTTTGTGCAGTTGCTTATTTATCCATTAGAAAACTGGAAAATATTAGAAAAATTATCTATCTACATAGTATCTGAATATTATATTACTGTGTAACTAAGTAAGTATGTAGAAATAGAAATAATCAAAATTTATTAAATGTCCTTTTTTGTGTCTTGTTCGTTTTTTGGAATGCCTGCGCATGTGATAAAGTTTTCCTTGCACTTTTTCAATTTTCGGCAATCCTTCCGTGATTTTGACCATTTTTTGCAAGTCAGTTTCACTTTTATATTTCTCGATATAAACTAATACATTAGTTGCAGCTGTGTACAGACAGCAAGCTTGTGGGAATTATTTTACCGCCTGCTATTGAAAATGCCCAATTTTTCACAGTGACATACGATCATCTGTTTGGGTTCTGTATAAAACGACTTACTTGTATTGAGTAGATTGTATGATCTCTTACTTTTTGGTTATCGGGTATCTCTGTTTGTTGCTGTTGCATCCATTGTATCCAATTTCTTCCACGTAACATCAAATCGTCGTAAATATTAACCCATGTCAAGCAAACACATCGGCGTTTCATATCGCCCAGTAATGTGATCGTATAAATCCGTGATCGTATGCACAAAAATATAATCCTTTATGAATAAACAGAGCTCCTTTACACTTTTTGTTTTACTTTGTATTTCTTCGTATACGATTATATTTCTCCGTGTACGCTTTCGAGATATACGAACATACAAAATATGATTGTATACGAAAAAACTCGGAAAAAGAGGAAGAGAGGTTACTTCATTTTCTGATAAGCAGAAATCTTCAACTTATGTTATCATACTATCGGAAAGTATCTTGCCGAACAAATCCTATTGAATCTGACAAAATTCTAGACTGAACCTAGTCATCCTAGAAGCTTTTTGCTTTGCAGTATATGCTGCGCTACGAGTTATCTAATCATTGTTAGATTCGTATCACAAGCTTCTCTGAGACCGAAAAATATGGTCAAGAAAAGTGAAGTCGAGATTATAATTTTACACGTCGATCTTAACCAGAAAAAAAGTGTTAAGATCGTGAGAGAATGACAATTTCGTATTGAAAACATAATTGAGTGCTTTTGCTTCCGCTAGAGAGCTACAAAAATTGGTTTCCAATTATGCATATATAATATTACTGAAGTTGATCACTAAAATCATATACTTTAGCTGCCTTAACTATGCAACATGACTGATCAGCACATTAGTTTGTTATGTGATATTTTTGTATGATACGGTAACAACAGAGCTGGGCAACTCAGCAAAAAAAGTGAATTAACTCAACTCAATTCTGTCGCCTCAAAAATTCCATTCAACTCAACTCAATTCAAATTCAGTCATCGCAAAAAATTTGTCAATTCAATTCAATTCAATTCAGTCATATTAAAAAAATTTACCCAATTCAATTCAATTAGGTTTATGAATTGAATTGAGTTGAGTTGAGTTGCCCAGCTCTGGGTAACAATAATCAATATATTCATGAGTGTTTTGGCCAACGACCTGTTTGTTTGTGAGAAAAGAGGGAAAAGTGGATTTTTCGAAAAATGAGGCTAAAAAGAGGAGTTTTAAAAGAACAGAAGAAAAAGAGATGGAGTGGAATGCTAGCTCAAAGCTGCTAAAATGACCATAACATTATAATAGATTTATATATTTCAAAATATTTTCTTTTTAAATGATAATTCTCATCTTCCTCTACAAAATAACAATTTGATCAATAACTTTGTATAAGTTTGTTGTAGGTATTATCGATTTATCCAGAAGGGTCGAAACTTTCGAACCATCCTTTAGTTTTCAAATTCTACGGAATTTAAACCTATCAAGAAAGTTTGTAGTACTCACTATTATAAACGAAACAAGTCTTTCAATTAACTCTCGGTGCTGGCTTGGCTTAAAAGTTTAGCCTACCCTAGACCAAGGCCGCTCCGCCGCCCATGTATATGATAATATAATGCATGCACATGCACCAGTTTTCATATGTCCATTCGTGAATATAAGATATTTTATGATACATCTATGTGCAAATCATGTAAATTGATTGGTGTACATATCCCAGGGTTGCCAGATGAAAAAGTTGTAAATCGGAAATTTTCCATCTCAATTCAGAAAAAATATCCATTAAATTCGGAAAAAAATTCAGAAAGCTGTTATTTAATTTTGCAACGCTTAAATTAATTCTTCTCTGTTGCAAAAAGCAATTTCTCTTTTCAGTTATCACCTATTTATATAAACTTCATCAATAGTAAAAAGAATATACTCAATATACAACTACTAGAAAGCATTGTTTTCAAGAAAGAATACAATTAGTACAAGAAAAGCAACACAAAGTAAATTATCTATACATATACACAGCTCAAAACACTAATAAAAAAAACTGAAGTTCATTCATCAAGAACGCGTTTTTTTTTAATAAACTTTTCGTTCGAAACTATTTGTTTCAATAAGTCTTTTTGAGTTAAAATAAATTTAAAAAAATTTTCACAAGGAATATCAGAATTCATATTGAACTTTAGTTTCTTAGAGATAGTGTTGCTTCGAATAACTTCTCATAGAAATAAGAAATTGATTTCAATGTTTTCACTATGAATTAATGTAATAATACAATATTATCGTCTTCTTTCAACTTAATATTTCACTTTAACTTTTATTCTTGTATTAATTATTTTCCTTTATTAATAATAATTTTTTCTATTAATTCATAGTGAAAACATTGGCAATTCAATTATTCTTTTTCATCTTTTGAAAAACATATTTTTCTAAATAATTCGATCAAAACACGATATCTAATTTCTCTATAAAATTTAGTTTCTTCAATTAACATGGCAACATCTATTCTACCAAATGATGTTTCATATACAAATATCGATGATAAACATCTTGAAATATTCTGTCTTATTTGGCTCGATTCAAATACGAACGTCAGTGAAACTCGAGATACAGAACAAAAATTACGTTCTATTATTAATTATCTTAAGAAATTTCAAGATATAAAACAATGTCAACAATATATTGAACAAAGTTCACAAAAAGACCGATTAGTTCTTATTGTTAGTGGTCGATTAGGACGAGAATTAGTACCATCTATTTTCAATCTTCGACAAGTTATATCAATTTATGTTTATTGTATGGATAAAAAAGGAAATGAACAATGGGCTTCTAAATTTACAAAGGTAAAATTAAACAGAAAATAACAGTTCTTCTTTTATTTAGTGTTTGTAGGTGAAAGCTGTTGTTACTGAATTTGATGAACTCATTTCACGAATTAAAGAAGATCATCAAATTCAGAAAAAAGTTGAAGAACCATTATCAATTAATATTTGTACAACAAGTATTAGTCCAGGTAAATCAACAGCAGGAGTTAATGGAGAATTTGTTTTTTTTCAAGTTCTTATTGATTGTCTTTTACGATTAAAATCTACTGAAACAGACAAAAATGAACTTATTAATTATTGTAAAAATCAATATGAAGGAAATAATAATGAACTAAAAAATATTCATGAATTTCAAAATGATTATTTACCTAATAAAGCTTTATGGTGGTATACAAGAGAAATGTTTTTTTATAAAATTCTTAATGCTGCTCTACGAAAACAAGATATTCATATGATATTTTTATTTCGTCAATATATTTCTGATATTCATCAACAATTACAAAAATATCAATCTAAAAATTCATTAAGAGTTTATCGAGGTCAAAAAATGACAATTGAGGAACTTAAGATTCTAGAACAAAGTATTGGCCAATTTATTTCTATTAATTCATTCTTCTCTACTAGCACTGAATACCAGACAGCTTTTGCATTTCTCAAACGTTCTACTGCTTCAAAAGATTCTGAACGAATATTTTTTGAAATTGATGCTGATCCCAAGATGGTCACTACAAAACCATTTGCTGATATTAGCAAAATTAGTGCTATTCCTAGTGAATCAGAAGTACTATTTATGATTGGCTCTATTTTTCACCTACAAAGTATTGATCGTAATGATGAACAAATTTGGATTATTAAAATGACTTTATGTAGTGATGATGAACATGATTTAAAAGAAGTTCTCTTACATATGAAACAACAAATTGAAAGTGAAGAAACAAATCTTCGAACATTAGGAAAAGTATTATGGCAAATGGGTAAACGTGATTTAGCTGAAAAATATTTTAATCGTTTACTAAAAGAACTTCACCCGAATGATCATTTACATATCAAATTATATAAAGATCTTGGTGAGGTTGCATCTCAAAAAGGTGATTTTGATATGAGTGTTCAATGGCACCAAAAATCACTCGAATTTAAAAAGAAAAATCCATCAATCGTCAAATCAAATATTGATGAAACAAATAATTCTACAGGTAAGCTCATCAAAAGAAAATCTATTAGTTTTGAATAATTGTCTCATATAAAAATGAATATTTTCAGGGTTATTGCGAGCGGAACTGGGATGAGAAGGCCCTCTTCCCCCAATCTTTAGAAATTGCATTGCTTGGTCCGATGTTTTCTAAATTTTTTAAGATATTTTCAAAGAAATTTTCGACTAGTGGCGTAGCCATGATAGGTGAAAAGGTGCTCACCCTCACTACTCTAGAATTGCAGGAATTCTTTTTCTTCATAAAGTAATATAATCGCTTCATATCAGAGTTAAATGGCTATGAACATTATTCATATAATGTTCAGATAGCTCGACTTTCCTTCCATCGATCTACACAAGGTCGAAATTGATAATCTTTTGCAATGAAAAAATATGAAGACTTTATGCAAGGCTACTTACCAATTTTTTTTTAAAATCTAAGTCGCTAATTAAATATTTTCTTCTACAAATTCTTACTCATCTTCACCTTCATGATGTGGTTTATTAACCTTTGAAGTTTTGTTTCTACTGGAAATGTCATCAAGAACCATACATTGAACTTATTTTGATGCTTATAAATCAATACCTTAAGTTAGTTCAATTAATAGTCTGTGATATAATAGTTAGTATAATGTCTAACGATTAATAAATCAAGTCACAAAGTTGAAGATGATTAAGAATTTGTAGGGCAAAATATTTAGTTAGTTGTTCAGATTCAAAAAAAATGGTAAGTGGTCTTGATTAAAGTCTTCATATGTTTTTCAATGCAAAAGGTTATTGATTTCGGTCTTGTGTTGAACGATAGAGGAAAGATCGGACTAGCTAACCATTATATTATAGATGAGAAAGTATATTATTTTCAAAAACGATTAGGCTCATCTTTTTAAACTCATGACATATCTCAGAAGAAAGACGACTGGAATTTTTTTTAGTTTATAAAAAAAATAGAATAGGTTCGACCATAGACACCGTTCAATATTCGAGTTATTTTTCCGTTGTTGTTCCAAATTTATTCAAAAAATGTTCATGGATACTTTACTCTGAAATAGACACAAATTATAATTCAAACTTGCCTCACGTGCTCTTATAAGATTGTGATTTATATTGTTTTCATAACTACTAATTATGATACTGCTGTTTATTACCAGATGCCGAAATTATTGACGAATTCAGGATTGTTCTCTAAAAAATCAGCTGTCACTACAATCCCTGTAGAATTTAAATATGAAATACAATCCAGCCGCTACAGCTAATGGTAAAATGGTATAACTTAATTAAAAACGTATAAGTAACTCAGTTTCCGCTCCCATATTGACGACGACCCTCATTATAAGAGACCATGTATGAACAAAAATCAAGAATGAGTCATTGAATTTTAATGTAAAATAGAGTGAATGTTTATTACTTTACACTTAATATTAAATATTACGTTTTTCAACTAACACTTAATTCACTTGAGATAAATACAACTTAATTTCGATTTTGTAGAAAAAGATTATTTCACGAAAATAACGATATCCAATAAAGTTTGATCAAAAGTTTTCCAGGATCAAGAAATCCAATTCTATTGATAAATTTCCCAAATTCGTGAATTTGAAAACTTCACTAGGAAAAGATTGTTTCTGGATAAATAACGCTATTTGGCAAACTTTCATTGGAAGTTATCAAGGTAGAGAAACCATCTTATGATTTTATTCTCTCAATTCTGAAGAACTTTGACCAATCTTTATAAAATTCCGTTATTTTCGAAAATGACTTGACTCCTAATAAAATTCTTAAGTCGCAAATTTTGAATTATACGATTAAGTAATAGCTTTAGCTTTGATTTTTTTAGGTTAAAATGTTGGAGTACAATATTTTAACTTTAAGAGTAAAAACAAAGATAAAAGGATATTCCAAACCGTGAACTGTGTTTTTAGTAATGATTAATAGATGTTTCTCGTCTACTTTTTATTAATATTATTGATTAAGCCTGGTTACTAAAGATTCAAATTATTCAAGTTATGTTAAAGAAATGACACATCTCTAGTTTAAATGACTTGCACTATACTAAAACAATAGATGCCGTGCAGGAATATTTGATTGCAATAATTGAAATCACTAAAAAGATTTTCTATGAATCTAAGATACTTACAAAATGTTTGTTAACGATTCAGAAAGGTTTTCCAAAGGTTTCATAGATTTACTACGAAACATAAAAAAAAATATTTTCAAATTGATTGCAACAGTTGAAACCTTTTAAAGTCCACAAAATCCTCTTGGGTTCGGTAACTATATCATTATTTTTCAGCAGCCATGAAACTTCTGAAGAGCTAGAACCATTTTTATCTGTCACTACTCTTTGAATTATGTATAACCATCAATAAATTTCTACGAAATGAGAAAAACCTTAAAAATTTATAAATTTTCACTTAAACAACCAATGGTTTTTTATGATACCTTTTTCTGAAAAGAGCATTCATTTTGAGATTATGACAATAACTGGCAAAGAAGTCAAAAATACCACAGTCAAAAGTTCAAAGAAAATGAGAATAATATAACCAAACAAGAATTTTTCTTCCTCATATATCATTAAGAATGTCTTGAAACTGTACAGATAATCGAAAAAAACCAAAAATGCTTCGACAGCAGGAGTGTCAGCGTTTTCTCATCTCTAGCATTCCGTTTCTGAAAAAAGGAAACCTTGTTGAAGTTGCGTTTTCTAGTGTTTTTTCGAATGTATCGAGATGTCTATATATGTTTGTTAGTGTTTTTACTTAAAACTACTATATAGTCCTTGTTCTCTCAAATGAAAACGCAAATAAGCTTAAACTTTATCAAAAATGCGATAGAGATAAAAGCGTTTCTCATTGTTTAGTATTTCATTTTCGAGAAACCGAAGCGCTATTAAGACTGGATTTTCTAACGTTTGCTGGATATATTGAGAAGTTTAGACATTTTTGTTTGCGTTTTTTGTTTGTAGAAGCGGGGAATACATTTCTATTTCCCGTTCTCGGAACCGGAACGTAAAAGTAACATCCCTATTTGACAGTACATCTGCAAGTGACAGAGAATGCTTTTATTCTGTAAAAAAGCTTTTAGACAAAACATTTTAGGATTCCAGGTTTGGATACCATTTTATGAGGCTTTTTAGCTAAAATTGAAAAAAAAGATAAAAGTAGGGTTCATAAAATGGTATTCAATTCTAAAACTCTATACGATTTGAAATCTTCGATAAAATTCTTAATGTTACCTTATAATACTTTCGTTTTAGAGGATAAAGGCAGTACTTCTTTCTTTAACAAAATTATCCAAAAGGTCTGTTATATTCTTCTTTTTTGTAGTGCATCTATACATAATATTATTTCTGTTTCTAGGTTTCAACCAGTACAATAAATCAGATAGGTAAGAACATAAAAATTCTTTTCGCTTTCAATTTTCGACCAATGAACAGTTAAGTATGCGTCTAAATCTGCTTTATTTTTCTGTGTGAATAATTACCCAGACAGATATGTAGATCAAACTCAAAGTTTACTTTGAAAAAAATCTTGCATATTCCTACTATTTAAGAAAAAAATATTTTTCAATTAAATTTCATATTAAACATGAATGAAATTTTTTTCTACAAGAATTATTTAATAAAAGTTACAACATATATATATATTGACAGAGAAAACATTCTATGTAAACAACAAATCGTACTTTGCCTTCAAAAAATACCTAAATGATATTATTTTTTTGCTTATTTCAACAGTGATATTTGATATAACCTATCGTTCTTGTACATCTCAGCAAATTTTTCATATAATTATTATTAGATAACTGATAGAAAGATGCAGAATGAAGACAGGATATAATGTGAATAGAATTGCACTTGCAGCTGAAGAAGTAAGAGTCGAGTTGCTTCAAACCTTTTCTCAAATGCTAAGACGTGTCAATTTAATTTTCAGAATTTTCAAGGAAACAAACGCAAATCTATGCATCAAAGATTTATTAAGAGAAATTTTCTTGGAAAGTCTGCTGTATTAAAAAAAATATTTGTTTAATTAAATTATTTCTCTTTGTTGACTTTTTAGCAGTAAATCTTAATTGATAACATTCAATGTGACATATTTATTACTATCGATTAATTAACATGGATCTCTATATATTGCCTAGATTTTTTCTCAATAAATTTAAGTTAAAATAGATTATGAAAAAAAGGTGATCTTGATGTTTCGAGCCACTTTAAATTATTTTGAAAGAAATTTATTTGATTGAATACTCTATGCATTCATAAAAAGAATGATAAAAGGAAGAATGAAACAAAAATAACGTGATTTATAGGATCATAGATAAGATTCAACCCATTATTCCCATATTACTTGAATTTCTATAGAAACAAACACAACTTTGTGGGCAAAATACTCGATCCCACGTTATAATAATTGATGCAAAATTCTTTGAAAAAATGTCAATCTCTATTAGACAATATTGTCAACCGCTAAATTAACCAATTTTTTTGTTTGTTAAAAAGAATAATGCCTAAACTATAAATTTTGCACCAGATATATTTTTTTAGAAAAAATGTAAGGAAGAAAAGTCCGAAAAGTGAATACTTCTGAAAAAATAGCTCATACATTAGCACAATCGAGCAAGACCATTTCCTATTTTCTATTAGGTTTTTATATCAGAAGAGAAGCAAAAAGCACACTCAACGATGATTTCTGAAGCATGGGGACTGCTCTTTCTAATGCTATATTAGAAGTTAAATTAGTTCTTGATTTTTATACCAAAATATGACTTCTTCAGAAGAGCCTTGTTAATTTAGCCGCTCTTAATACTCGACAGTCTTATAATAGTATAAAAAATGTTTTGAAGTACTTTTTTCTGACGAAATTCTATAATTAGATATACTTCCAACAAATAACGCAAAAATAATTCAGTTCATGTAATAATTTCTGGAGATGGCGACTAATGTTCCTTTAAATTGATAGTTCTTGCAAAAGGTTTAATTTTTCAAAAAAATAAATCAGATTCTAAATTTTTTTGAGTAAAAGGTCAAAAGTAGATCCAAAACTGTTTAGCAGAGACCATATCAATAGAGTTTTTGATCTGCTACACTTTGATGTATTGTTTCGTGTAAATCTAACCTCTACCACGCAAAGTAATCCAAAAATACAGCCTCTTTCAGCTACAAAAGTGTTGGAAGAATTTCTTTAGATTCATTCTGAAACAATGTGACTAATACACAAATTATAGTTCAGACATTGCAGTTTTCAACAAAAATATTTGATTGGTTCAGAAGTTCGCAATATGATCTAACATAGTTTGACGGTTTCATAAAGACTTTTCTAGTGCTTATCACTTTAGTACAGATAAAGTTAGACAACAAAAACAAATTAATATCAGATGCTTCAAAATGATTGCAACATGTTCTACTTTGCATACGCCTCAATTTTGAAATAAAAATAATAAAATCTCAAAGTCCTTTTAGAAGAGACATTATGAAAAGTGCTACGAATCTGTATAATTCAGGCTCTTCTCATTTGTTTCGATAGTTTTTCCCATAGATGAAATGAAAAACCTACTTCGGAGCGCTGCTACTCATTGTATTGAGCATAACGCAATAATATTGGAAGATATTTATTGTTGTACAATAAGAATACATTCATGCAATTTATGCAGAACTTCCTACAAATACCGTTAAAAAAAATTTCAAGATTTTATCATCTTTCTAAACAGAAATATATGTGAAACAAAATATGAGACAATCATTTTGGAATTTCATAATATTTCCTTTGCTAGTCTTTCACTTATTTATTACAGTATAACATATATTTCTGGAGTAATGTTTTATCACTCAAAAAGTGCAGATGTATAACAATATAAAACTGAATAAAATCATGAAAAATTATCTAATATGAGAATGCTTTTGATTGGACATAAATTCATTCAAAAACAGTGATTGAGTATTAATCTATTTGATCTTTAAGCTTTTATCAATATAAGTTTAAAACAATAAAATTTTCTATATCTTATATAGAAATTCATTACATTTTACTTAGATAGACTTGATATTAGAATGAAGGTATGTGCTCTTATTAGACAATCAGATAAGGAGGAAACAGAAAATAATGGTTGTCATTAAATATAAATGACAGTCATTTCTTTGTACAAGTATAGACTCATTCTGATAGCCAGAAGCTGATAGGTACGGAAGTAAATGACTAACGAGCACTATTGGCACATTGCTGATATATACTTGGCATGAAAGAGTAATTGTTTGAATAGATTTCGTCTATATTCTTTCAGATTTCTTGGAATTTCAATAAAAAAAGCATATTCTATTAGGTAATATATCACTTTACAGATGATAAAATGTCTAGGAACATGACAAATATATGAGGATCATATAAAAACAGAATAGATTAGCACACAATAACACAGCGAACACTTTCATTTTTATATAAATAGAATTAATCTGATACTTTTATTAAATTGGATCATATAGTAAATTTACTAAAACTATTGTTAATATTGTCCACTATGTATTTCAAATAAGTTCATCATATCTTTCTCTTATCTGTTATTATAAGACATGTGGATGCGGGCTACTTCTGTGATAGATGAGATGGAAGAGGTTAGACCTTTTCATCAGCATCTAAAAAATATAGCAACTTGAGTTCCGAAAAATAACACAATTTTCTTCAAGAAACTAAAGATCCAAGTACCCTTTCAAGGATAGCCAAGTGGATTTTCAAATATCCCTACTTTGGTGGCTGAATTAGAACTTAAGCTCTGAACATGATTGTTTTTTACCTATTGTGGAAGTACTTTAACTTTAACTTTTCGAGGAAAGTTAAAGTGCTACCTCTACACCTGACTATTGTAATGTTTTATATAAGATCGAATAAAAATAAGAGCGATCTCATGTCATAAAATATACATAAAAGAGAGCAGGAGGAGCATATAAATAGAAGAGCATGGAAGATGAAACTCGAATGGATAGCCTTCATCACTCGAACAACACGATATGCTGACAAAGGAGAAGAAAAGCAACAAGGCAGATAGCGTGCCATCCTCGTTCATCAAATATTATTATGGGTTGAAATGATATTGGAATAAAATGAGAATATTATATGTACCGTAGACTCAAAAAAATAAAGCAGAAACATTATCGATAGAATTTGATCGTCATCTTAAGTCAAAATAAATTGGACAGATAGAACATGAGAACCAAAAATGTTTCAGTCTTTGATTTTTTGCTGTTATCAAAAAATCATTCATTGATCATATCATTTTCATTTCCTCCGGTCATATCTTAAAAATTCAAAATCTTAGGAACGAAAACTCAAGAAAACTAATCCTTTTCAGATTTTTCATATCTCACCAAAAATCTACTTCTACTCAAAAGATGAAGTCTAGAGGAATCGAATCTCTTGATTTCTAACTGCATAAATAATGAAAGGGGTCATTTTTTATTTATCATAGAAAAAACATATATATTAATGGAGGACATGTTGTCTTTTGATAATATGCTACGTTGCCTCATGAAAATAAAATGATTGTTTTGAGCAATTTCATTCAATTAAATAATGATTTCATTGAGCATTAACTTAACAATTATACTGGTGAAATTTTCATTAACAAAGTTTTGCATTTTTCAAACAATAACTTAATTTTAATTTTAAAGTTCAAACTATCAAAGAATTAATTAATGAAAAGGAAGAATTTCTCGATCAAATATTATTATTTCAATTCAAATTATTGTTCACTAACAGATCTTTGAAGAAGGATACAATCATAAAATACATGGACAGGGTATCTCACATGTATTCTATTAAGATTCTTGAACTGAAAAGCCAAAAATAATTTATTAGAATATGACACTAGGTTAAAAGTCAAATGAAAATCTTGCAAGGGTAATAGATGATGTAGATAGAGAACACAAATAGATCGTTTTAGAAAATGCAACAATAGATTTCATTTACAGATAATAAATGATGCATCGATGAAAAATAGTTTTTCTGTATCTAATATTTTTTATTTTCTGCGCACGTAGTACCTTTCAAGTTAAGACACAACAATTCTGTAACTCAAGTATTTATTTTAGGAGAAATAAACAATTTAGAGAAAATAAAAGTTAATTAAAATAAATTTCGTACCTTTTCAATTTCAAATCTTCCTTGGAAAGAAAAACAATGTTGAATCTATTAATGGTTTTTGTTTTTATTATTTTAGAAAAAATTAACATTCGTTATAATGAAGAAATATTTAAATCGATTAAGAAGAAGATTGTACGAGTTCTTGCTTTGAATGATAAAGATAATGTTGATCGCAAAAATAATATTATAAATTATTTGTTAGAACATGGTTGTCAATCATTGATAAAATATAAAGAGGATATTATTCCAGAAATTTATAATGAACAAATGAATAACAGTAATAGTGAATTAATAGAACTGTTAAAAGAAAATTTTGAACTAAAATGGGAAACGCAATACAGTTTATCAAATCAATGGTTTTATTTATTTCTTAAAGGGTATAAAAATAAAGAAAATCCTCCTTGGTACGAACATGTTTTGACTCGTACAGCTCAATATGGAAATAAATTTATGAAAAATTCTCCAATATTATCAATTGTTTTACAACTTCTGTTTGATGGAATTGATGATAAATGTTTAAAAGAAACAAATGTCTTTAATGATCTGTGGTTTTCAATTACAAATGATGGTTTAAAATCAATTGAAAAATATTCAGCTTATATTGGTGCAAAAGTATTGAATGAACAAATGAATAAAAATCAATCAATATTATTTCGAGCATTATGTGAATATTATCGCCAGAATTTGTTTCAATTATTGAAACGAAATAATATTTCAAATACAGGAAATTTACATGATTTAACGTTAAGTAATGTTGTTCAATATGGCTGGATAAATGGTATTAAACGAACTGAAAATGAAATAACGCCCAACAAATTTAACATATTATTGGAAAGTATGAATTTATTCCTAAAATTACGGCAAGGTAATTTAAAATGAAATTTATTAAATACTATTTTAAATCAATAATATCAAAGTTGAGAAAAAAAATTCATTGAAAAATACTATCGAACACATATGGATTTTGAATAGAATTGAACTAATGAGAGAACATTTCAAACTGACCAACACCGATGAAATTCATATTTTGTTCATAAGTAGATCTTAATAACATTAGCAAAAACTTGAAATCGTTCGAACTCTTGATTACATGTTAGGACTAAATATCAAACATCTGGTAAAAATTTCTGCAGAAACTCAGTTTTTATTCAAAATCGTACTTTTTAATTTAAATCTTAAAGTTTGTTCTCATTAAGATCTCATTTAAATTAGTTTCTAACAAAGCATATTCTATACAGTATAAGCCATGAGAATATTTCTATATTTTAAAAACTTTATATCTTAAATGAATATTGGTCAAACAGTCGGAAAATTTTCCTATAAACTAGCCTAGATAAATTCTTTATACAGACAAAGTTTCAAGACAAATTTTGAAAGTATGATTTTGATTGAAAGCTAAGTTCCTGCAGAAAAAGTACGCTAAAAATATCAATGTTTGAGCTTAAACTTACCAAACATCGATTATCTTTAAACTTTTGTCAGTCTTAAAGAGGTTTACTTATGGATAAAATGTACGCTCAAGGAGAGTTGGTTAGTCGAATACACATTCGATGAGTGAAAAAAACTGACTGATAAATCATCACATTTTGAATTAGCTCAATTCATTATTTTATTTTTAGAAAATTTTTCTTACTTTCGCACTACTTCACTTTATTTGGTTATTTATGTTGTGGTTCTTTTTCATAGAAAATGAAAAGAGAGAAATAGAACCTATCTACATAACAGAGATTAAGATAGTATACTCTTTATGGGGATGGAGCGATCATATCGCAATGATATTATTTCGAGAAAAATCATTTTATGATTATAACTACACGATTGCAAATAATATTATTTCAGGAGAGTACCGCTATAATTTCAAGTAGAAGACATAATGAATTTTATATCAGAAGAAACTTTTAAACAGAATCATTGGATTCAAATTTAGTGAAAACTGTTTAAAACGAGTGACAAAAAAACCGCATTTTTTACAGGCTTCATAAGGGAAAAAGTGTTATTTTTTTACACTAAATTCAACTGTTTTTCATTGGTATCCATATGTGAGACGTTGAAAACACATTCATTCGATGTAGTTTTTTACGTTGCATCGAATGAGCACATTTCGAAACGCCTAGAAGAGTAAAAATAATTTAAAAAAGCCAATTTTTTGAAGACTCGAGTGTTTTTCTTCTATATAAAAAAGCTGACTTTTTAAAATGTTTTTAGAGATTTTTCAAACAGCTTTATGAATATTTTATCACAAAAAAATTACTCAAAAAATTTTTCATATATAAAGTTTTGCAGCGCTCGAGAACCTCTATCGAACTATGTCAAAATTTCCAAAGAAAAACATTGTACTTCATTTTTGAATTACTGACACCTTACTTTTCCACTGCAAAAAAGTATAAAATTTCTGAACGTTTCTTAAGTTCGATGTTAAAAAGTTTTCATAACCTTTACTATTTAGTATCAATAAGCCTCATTTTTGACGGGCTTTCTTCTGATATAAAAATCATTATGTCGTCTATTTGAAATTATAGGTGATAATGGCGAGAATATATCACAAGAACAAATAACATATTGTCAGAAGAACGAAACGATGTTTCTTTCTTTCAATTAATAATAGATGAATTTGTGAGCATTGTTCAGGGAAATCCAATGAATAAGGAAAAATATGAACTTCATTATAGAAGCACATGAAATTGGGTAATGGAAAAATTTGATTTATTCATATGAATCAAAAGACATCTCGTTATATAAAATTACTCTCAAAACTATGTCAAGAACTGAAAGAAAAGAGATTAAATTAATAAAAAATTCTTCATTAGGTTTACCCATATGCGTATTGTCAGCGACATATTTTTTTTGTTAACAGAGAATTTAAATTTTTTAATGAAACAAGCTGATTTATCCTATATAATAAGTTGTACTTATTTTGATTGAAATGATTACACGCTTCTAATTAGTATTCAGATTTCTTTTGACTGCATCACTTGTTTGTAATATTTCGAATTATCCTTTGAGATAATTTGACTTATCTTATATAATAACTTGAGTTACTAGCTAAATGCACAACTCATTCAAATGAATTGAGTTATTCATTAAGACAAATTAACTTATCGAATAAAATAACTTAATTTATTCAATAATAGCATATATTAAGCTAATTAAACAAACTCATCCAACTCATTTATGTTTTCTATGAAAAATTTTGATTTATCTTGTAATATAAGTTCACTTGTTCCAAAGAATAACTCGAACTCAATCCTTAATAAATATATCAATAAAAGAAAACCCTAGTCCATTCTCCCTCGTAAAGTCCCCAGTGAGTCCCTTAAAAACTGCGAAATCCCCAGTGAGTCCCCAGGGAATCACCTAGCTAGTCCCCGGGGATTCCCTAAAGTACGGGGACTCCCCGGGGATTCGCTTGGTGACTCCCTGGGGAATCCCCCGTTTTTCGGGATTATGGAGTAAGTTAAAAACTCCCTAGGGAGTCACTGTACGGGGACTCCCTAGGGAGTTTCTTTTTTTAGATAGATGGATAAATAGGTAGGTTGGTAGACAGATAGATAAATAGATAGATCGATATGTAGGTCGATAGATAGATAGATAGGTAAGTAATAATTCAATAAAATTATTAAACAAGTATGAATATTATACATTTAATACTTTAATTTTTATTCTTTTTTATTTAGATATTTGGGTTATATCGTTGAATAGGCATGTACGTATTTTATAGACATAATTCTTCTTATTTTTATTTAGATATTTTAGCAATATCATCAAATAGGCAAGTATAAATCTTAAAGATCAAATTTTTATTTTTTTAATTTAGACATTTGAATTATTGCGTCGAATAGATAAATATGAGCTTTGTATATAAAATTTTTCCTTTTCTTTTCTAGATATTTTGGCAATATCGCTGAAAAACTTAGCATTAATTTTATATATTAAATTTTTATCTTTTAGATAATTCAATAAAACCGTCCAATAGGCAAGTATGTAATTTATATATAAAGCTTATATTTTTTTATTTAAATAGTTTCAATTTTACCAACGAAAAGGTAACTGAATTTTATATATATTAAATTCTTATGTTTTTAGATCTATTAATAATCCCATCGAATAAACAAGTATAAATTTTATATATCATTTTTTTTATTTAAATGCTACAATGATATTGTCGAGAAGGTATGAATCTTATATATATAAAGTTTAGATTTTTTCTTTTAGACATTTCAATCAAAATTTTGACTAGGCAAGTATTATTCTAATATATAGAATTCTTATTTTTTCATTTAGGTATTTCAATAATACTGTAGTGTAGATAAGTGTGAATATTAAAAATTAAACTTATTTTTTTATTCAAATATTTGAATAATATCATCGAATAGGTAACTAGAACTTTGTATATAAAGTTTAGATTTTCTTTTTAGATATTTCAATTTTATTGTCGAATAGACAAGTATGAATAGAATGTATATAAACTTTTTATTTTTATTTAGATATTTTAATAATAGTTTAGTACATGTAAGTATAAATTTGATATATTAAATTTTTATTTTTGTTTTTATTTAGATGTGTTTTCTCTAACATCGTCAAAATGGTAAGTATAAATCAGATGTATGACTGGTCATGTTTGGTGAAATGTGATGAAAAGCGAGAGAAGGTGATGAAGAACGGCTAGTTAGGGAAAGAAAAAGGTTAGAGATTAGAACAGAGCGACGAAAAACTCTATTGGATCCCTATAGAAGTTGGTATCAGTAATAGAAGATCTTGCACAATCTTAGAATACAAATCATACAAGAATAATATCTTAAGATTTGAATTTTAGCCGTAAACGGTGAGAAAACGACCAAATACGATGCGTTTACCATACGGATACAATACGGTGCGTATTTCTGCGTCAGGAAATACGAACCGAGATCGGCCCGAATCTATCCAATATACTGCCGTAAAGACCCCGTTTTGATCACTTTTACGGTCCGTTTTTGGTCCGAAAACAACGCCGTTTTGATAGACCTGGGTAGGTAGGTAGTTTAGTAGATAGATAGATAGATAGGAAAGTAGGTAGACATATTGGTAAGTAGGTCCAAAGAACGACAATTGGTCACGATCCTAGAAAGTCTCTTTGAGAATTAGGCATTCATTATTCACTTTTAAGGCCACTCCCTGAAAAATCCCTGGGGATTCCCTCGAAACTCCCCGTTAAATCCCCGGGGAGTCCATGTCGGGAATCCCCGGGGAGTTTTAGCGGGGACTCCCCAGGGATTTCATAAGGGAGAATGGACTAGGGAAGGATTTAACATGTACAAAAACTAAAAGATTTTACTATAATAAAACTAGTTCTGAAATTTCAGTACAATATGAAATAAACAAAAATAATAATAGAAAATTCTATATTTCAAATGTTTAGATTTTATTTCTGACCAGATTTTTATGGTACATTAGTTGACATTAAATGATTTCATGTGTCTTTACAATGAAAATCATATTTTTTCGTAACTCTTTGGACTCTTCGTCAGACAGTGCCTAAAGAGTATTTATCTATGGTTTTACAGATTACCAAAAATGAAAATGTATCATAAAAAATATCGATAACAGAAAGGACAAGAAAACATATTAATGGACTACGTAGTCGGTAACTGTTTTATTCATTTTCATATAATTATTCATCACAACATTCACATTCTCTATTCCTCTTTACATTCTTACATTTATTTCATTCGTTTATTCTAATATATGTAACTTGTTAACAATTTTCTCAAATATATTGTATTTCCTCTTTTTTTCTTACTCTTTATTATACTAGTATTTTATTAATCTGTCAAAGGAACAATAGATCTCTTTTCTAATTCAATGGATTCAAGTACTTCTTTAATAATATGATAGTATATTCCTTTAAATTTTATTCTATATCATATGATTTATAATAAATGTAAAAAATTATTTTTCTTAACTGAATTATATAAAACCATGATTTTTGAAATACTGAAAGAAATTACTGTAGAGAGCTTATTTTCGAATCAATTTATCTTCGCCGTTAATTCTCATTTTAAATCCAATGAAGATTTTAGCTTTGTCGTATAAATAATTATTCTCGTTTTATATTAATTACTAAAATATTTAAATAAAATCGATCAATCTATCCAAATATGATAGAATCATATTTTTTCCTATTGTATTATCAATATCTCAATAGAACAAAGTTTTATAAAGATGAAAATTTTACAATATATGTAACTCGAGTTGTTTTACACTCTATTTGAAATTTATAAAAGAATAATTTCTGAGTAGGAAAAAGGATTTGTGATGGAATCATGTTTTTAAAAGGGATGAGATTATTTTAACGTCATTTCTTTAGAACTTTAACCATAATTCATAAAAAATTAATCAAGAGAGAACATTTTACATCATAGTTCGGATAAGTTAAAAGTTTAATTATGAGAGTATAGACACTAAACTGATGTTTTCAACTTCAGTAAGAAAAAAAAATAGCTCAGAATTATCATAAATCAACTTCATAATTGAGTAATGAGCTTTTAATCATCTTTTTGACTATTTATGAATACTTCTTCAATACAACACAGAAAAATCAATATTTCGGAATTTTTTCCTCACAACCACATTTAATGAATTCTATAGCAATTATATGATGCTTTTTCTAACTAAACAGAAATATCCATTAAAAGCTAATTGATTCTTTGAATAGAATGTAAAAAATTAGCGTTAAACAACGAGCATTTTTGTGATGGAATTATCAACAATAGTTGGTTAATTTTCTACTATAGCTAAACAACCTAATCAAAGTAGTTTTAAGATATCTTATTAGGTTTGAGAAAAAAACATGTCTATCTATGTAAAAAAAATAAAATCAAAACTGATGACATATATTCCTAAGACTCAAAGTATAGGGTCTAGTAACGGAAACGTATCCATGTTTGCCTGTCCGTAACATAGTCCGAAGCACCACAAGGCTCTGACATAAACAGTCATTTTTATTAAACTATAAGGCTAAGTTCTAGAAAGAGGAATTAATGTGCATTCCCTCAGCCTGTCTGTTCTTTATTAATATCGACCGAAATGAACACATTGAGATCTTGAAAGGAAAACATACGTACAATTATTTAGTATGATTTGGTTGATAGTTAATACTGTGTGAATGTCAATGAGTGTGTAAAGAGAATACATCCTATTCCGTGATGTTGAACATTAGCGGAACCAGTTCCGCCTAGGATCTAGTTACATCCGGTTCCGGAAACCGATATTAACATAAGACGATTCAATTCCGCCATCAAAAGGAATTCCGTCTGATTCCGGAATCATATATGCATTAGTCTTTATCGTATGCTTCTAAGTTATCATAGTGAACGGATCCGGAATCAGACGGAATTCCTTCCAATTCCGGAACTGATGGAATTAGTACCGATTCCGGAATCGCTTCTCAAACTTCATGTAATTCCGGAATCGGTGGAATTAGTTCCCTAGGCAGAACTAGTATCCTAATGTTCAACATCGCGGAATAGGATGACTGCTCTGTGTAAATAATAAATTGTTGAATATTATTAAGACAATATATAATCATAGAAACATAACTAACAAATTCATATTTTATGAATAATATAATTTCTTTATTCAAATGAAGACAACGCTCAGGTAATTATTTAAGACTCATTTGGTTGTCTAGTATTGTTGGTACTACTTTTAGTAGGAAATATTCCATTTATAACAAAAATACTTCGAGTTCGTAAATAGATCTCTTTCGTATATGATATTGAGAATTGTAAAAATGAATTTTTGTGATCATTATGATATATTCGTTACGTTTTGAGTTCTATCTACTTGAATGGTTTTGTTTGTTCTTCAAGCATATTTCAAACAAAACGCAAAGAACCAATTTAAAATATAATCTGACGATATGCACGAGCGAGTAGTTGGGAATGAGGGACTGCAGAAGCACCGACGATCAACTGTGAGCTGTCTTTAATGCTTCACTTTAGTAAATCTGGAATGTTAGCTTGTTAAAATAATAGCCGTTTATGAAAATACCTTCTACATTATTATACGTGCTTCTTATCAAAAATTTTTTAAAATCCATCCAGGACTTGTATCTTACACAACTATATGTCTGTTTAACTAGGACAAAGGAACTTGTCAGGAATCTGCTGTGAGGCAAGGCTTAAGGCTTTTTTAGTGTATATTTACAAGAGTTGAACTTACCGGTATTGTAGCAGGATTATAGCAGGTTTTCTAAACAGAACAGATAAAATGTGAAGACATGGAGTATTGATCTCTAGACCTTCAGTTCATGAACGGAACAGCTAACCCAGCTGGACTGTGTTCTCGTTTCGAGATGATGTAAGAAGTCATTTTTAGGTTTATTTTTCTTTTCATTCTTTATTTCTTAACTATTTTTCGATCCTAAATTTGATATATCTATCCATAATTTTTGTCATTGAATCAAATTCTATGTGTTAAATTATTTTTTTATCCTTATTTTTACAATTTTTTTAAAGTCAAAATTTAATTATTTTTTTTGATAATTTAATAGATTTAAAATATTATTTATTCATATGTTATTAATCATTCCTATCATCGATACAGTTTAATTTTTCCTAAATTTATTTTTTTTAATCATTTGTTCAATTCAGAAGAAAATGAATTAAATATTTTATTTATTCATGATAAGTCAGTTCAAAATATACTTAAATATATTTTTATTTTTTATTTAACTACGTTTACATGCACATGAATAACTAGTGAGAACCATTAAGTCATCTTTCAAAAGTACAGAAAAATGACGAGAATGTAAAGTATATAAAAAACAGTTTGAGGGAGTTATTTATACATTCTTGATAGGATCCTCAACACAGCTAGCTGCAAATCTTGATAGAATCTTGAATACTACACTCTTTATACATTCTATAGTTGAGCCTGGGATGATCCTAGACGGATCTTTGTATTTTCTCATCAAGATCTTAATCATATTTGTATTACATTCTCAAAATTGGTAATGCTTATTCTTGCAGAGTTCTGAGAAAGATCTTGATTAGATCTTGGCAAGATACTGATTAGAGCCATCTTGCATTACTTTTGAAAAGATCTTTAACTAATACACGTATAATTCTTGCTAGAGCTCTCATAACATGTTCTAAAGCATAACTAAAACTTACTCACAGTTAACTAAATCGTATCTATAATTCTTGTAAGAATCCTATAAAAATTTGAAGTAAATCCTAGTAGGATTTTGAGTTTGGTTCATGAGATAAGTTGAACAGGAGCTGCAGGAAATCTTGAAAGCAACCATCCTTCATTATTGACAGGAACCTTTCAGAATTGCTGAACCTCGCTTCATAAGGATTCATTCATTTTTTTCCTACGATCCTAGTCTGATGTGTTAAGGACCATAATAAGATTTTTTGGCGAGGATATAGTTGAGATCTTAGTGTAAACCTAAACCAATCTTAGCAAAAAATATTTCCTCATAATCTTTTCAAGAATCTAGACGAAACCCTAGCAGGATTCTTCATCGACAACTTGGGAATATATTTGAGCAAGAACCTGAAAAAATCTTGAACAAGATCCTGTTGAAACTCGAAAAATTCTAGAAACAGGATCCTGAATAAAACCTGATAGGATCTTTGAGATTCGGGATCCTGAGAGATCCTTCCAAGGTTTCTCAAGGAATCATTAGGTTGAGACTAGGGAAGATGGATGATTTTCGATGAAAAGCATGTTTATTTTGAAATTGATTACGGCTTATATAAATGACATGAAAGAGAGGACGCCCAAATCATACAAAGAGTGAGTCAACACAGTGATGAATATGTTGAGATGAGTGCAGGAACACAGTAAATACATTTATAGAAACACAAAGAAAAAGTGAATACAATAAATGAATACGTCAGGAAACATCGATCACATATGATAAGAGAACACAACGAAAGAAGAGAATCTATATAAGCTGATATATATCATACATAACGAGAACGCAAAAGTGAAATATGGTGAAGAATGAACAGCAGTTAAAAGAAAAGATAAGAATGATCTATGTAACGCATATGCTTTAGAAGACTATGGAAAATGTAATAGTACCTAACAAATATCGATCGTAGTTATTGTCAGCCATCAAACTGCCGTCTATTATCTTTCATTCAATGCAATTGCTGTCGTCAATTTCTTTGCTTCAAACACTTTTCGAAGCTTCTCACTTTCATGACTAAATATTTCATAACAATCTATTTATTGGACACATTTCGAATAAAATCAATGGTATAGAATAAGTAATATCTTGTTACCCTTTCTCATAAAATACACTGATGTCAAGTACAACAATAGTATTGTCTATTAAAACTTTCTGTTAGTTGTATAGTGTAACTAGAAGAAGTCAAAATCGTTCTATTCTTCACAATCTTGTGAATTCGATATCTCACAAAAAAATGACCATGGACACAAATCCTTTTAAGGTTAAGATACTCTAGGGATCTCTTTGATATGCTGAAAATATGAGGCAAAAAGTAATGAATCACTTCGAACGGTTTCCTCTTTAGTTCAATTCTACAAAGATCCTGTCATGATAGTGGACAATATCTTTGAGGAATTCGAATCACATTCTAAAACATGATAACAAAAATCCTGTTTTTCCAATTTTGAAATTTTCTCAGGATCATGGAATTTCCTGTCTACACGCTTCTTTCAATTTTTATTCGTTTTCTCAGGAAAAATAGCTCATCCTTGCAGGATCCTGATCATATCTTACAAGACAACATTTGTGAGTGAGCTCACCTATCCCCTTGATAGAACACTGTCCAAAATTATATGAAAGAAAACTTCAAGAGATATACTATCTTGTGGGTGAGATATAGCTATTTTTTATCTAGATTTCTACAAAACAACGGATATGAAAAGAAAAAAGACCACTATAGAACAAGAAATCTCTGTATTTTTTCTATCACTATTTTAAAATATGATATTTAACAATGTTCTATATATATGTCTTTCGAGGATTTTAAACTACTTCTATCAAGAGAAACTTTCTCTCTAATGTATATTTTCTTTATATTTGAGAAATCATTGATATGGATATCATTAAAACACATAAGGCATATCAAAAGTACTTGCGTCCCGATCTTAATTTTGTATAGACCGCTTAAGAAAAATTTATTTTTCAATGAAACGATAGAGCATCTTTTGCTCTATCTTTCTATGCTATTTGATCACTATTCATATGATCTTATAATAATAAAATTTCGATAAGAATTGTTTTTGTTGCAAAGTGACTGGTACTATTTGTATCATAATGGGTGTGGCACAAAAAAATGCGGCATTTTTGCATTTCATTTTATTACCACTGTTTAAGTTGTGACAAAAAAAACCAAATATACCATAAGTTGCAGCGTGAAAGGCTCTATAATTTGTAAAAGACTGTTTATTTTATAGTTGCCTTTTCTATTGCATTTTTTCATAATGGTTCTTTGTAAATTGCAGAGCTTTTCACGCTGCATCATGTGGTATATTGTGCTTTTTAATAGAACCTATTAAGTAATAATAAAATAAGATACAAAAATGTTCCACTTATTATGACCCGATGATACCAACTAATTTGCATCAAAAACAATTCTTATCCAAATTTTATTGTTATAAGATTATTTGAAAAGTGATCAAATAGCACAGAAAGACAGAGCAAAAAACACTCTGTTCATAAAAAAAGAAAATTTTCTTCAGCGTTCTGTACGGAATTAAGATCGGGGTGACACTAACTTTGGTATGACCGAAGTAGCAATAAATTTTACGGGAAAAAGAATATAGTTTTAGTGCGATTCAATGCACCTTTTTGTGAAAATTCTAAGTATGGTATTAGATTGTAATTTGGTTCTTGATTTAGCAAAAAAAAACAAGAAAAAATTATTTGTTAACGCAGTTTTACAAAAAAAAATCCTATAGAAAAAGTACTGTTTTTAGCACCAAAAGTATTTTAAACATAGCTTTATCAAAACAAACGATAATTGGCAATATTTTTATATCAAAATGTTCGGAATCAAAAGCTCTACAAACTATGTAATATTAATATGGATGAGTAAATCATTTTTAATTCAAAAGGTACTTCTGATAGATGCTCTTTTATCCTAGAAATGCAAAAAAATCACTATTTGTTGAATTATTTTGTTAATTCAAAAAAGCAAGAGCTCCCACCTAGCACGTCTTGTAGAGCAACTCATTTTCTACGAAATCCTATATATCGCTCTGTCTGGTAATAAAATTTTTGTGTAACTTTTTTCATTATAAAAACATACACTAAAATATAGCTACTGAATAGAATGTATGAAAACACAATATAACTAAAAGTTTAGAAAAACTTCAATGTACATAGGGCAGTCAAAAAGTTCTGTCATTTTCAAATATTTATTCATAGGAAAAACGTTTTGCTATTCTATTTACAATAAATGTTTGAAGCAGTCCCCGTGATGTTCGATACAAAGTTTCATCCTCTCAATCCACTTCTGAAAGGTCTTTTGGTATTCATGAATAGGTATTGATTTAAGTGCCTTGGTTATTAACTTAGCTAAACTTGTATTATCTAAATATGAATCAAGATCATGTTTCAGACAATCAAATAACCAAAATAAGGTTAATATCTTGCATATGCATTCTTGCATTGTTAAGATATCACGTTTTTTTTATGATAAATTTTTCTTGTGTAAACTTTTGACTAATCTTTTTGAACATTCATCATGATAATGTATGTAATAGACGTGTCTGAGTGGTAGCAATATAACCAATACTAATATGTGGATCATTGTTCACTAGATCTTTCACAGCATCAATATTTTCTTGAATAATGGTCGTTATTGGACGATACTTCGAGGGTTATCGTCCAAGGACTCTCGCTCGTTTGAAAATCGTTCAATCCATTGAAGAACTGTACGATATGAAACAACACCCCTTTCATAAGCAGTAGTTAATGCATCATGAATTTATGTAGCAGTTAAACCTAATAACAAACGAGTTTTACATATGAGAGTAAGCACAGTTTATCCATCTAAAAACAGAGGTGTCCAAAAATTCGTCAAAAATCGGCCACAATAGACATTTGTAAAACTTTGTATTATGATTTTAATACATAACAGATGTCGCTACTAGAATAGGTCAACATGAGAAATAAAACTCAATGTGGATGAAACTTTAGACAGCTGTTTTCAAAAGTTTTTGACTGCCCTTAGTAGTATAGTCAAAATGTAGATTAACTCATCAGCTTTTAGAATATATACGATAGCTGGTACTTTATGCGTTTAGTTGGAAAGTTCTTCTAAAAACCTGATCTTCTAAAAAAATCAAATTTTAGCTATCTATCATTTGAAGACCTCTAATGTGATGATCTATATGTATGTACTTATTAAAGAAATTTCACAAACTGATATGCGGTATCTTAATACCCCAATATGATCTACAAACGCTGAAAGTTTCACGCGATTTAGAAAAACTCGATGTAAACGTGGTTGAGATCCCATGGATTACCCCAACCGTTAGCAAAACTTGTATCTGCGCCTTTATACATCTGTACTCGTACTCGAAAAAGACCATACTTGCCCGCCTCTGCATAGTATAGTATGATACATTCAGCTTGAGTAAGCTGATCGATATGTAAACTGGAGGTCTAGACGAATGATAGTCTATATGTTCATTTCTCTAATATTTCATTTAGAAAATCCTGCTAAGAACGAGAGGCTGCAGAATACCTACCAAGCAGAATTCAGAATTTTGTAGACTTGTTTATATTAGGCAATGAATTAACTGTAAGCGAAGTTCATTCCTTCCAAGCGCTTCTTTCAAATGCAAAAGTCTGCTTAGAAATTAAAAACTAAAGCAGAATTTTGAGAAAATTCTATTTTCATCAGAAGAAAACAAAATTCTTTCTTAAAAAGGAAACAACACAATTTTATTTAGAATAAAGAAAAGATGTGTAAGAAGTTCATGTCATCGTTCAAATAAAACATCCACACTAGTCTAAGATAGTAACTATCGATTCAAAACAAAAACAAATGCAAACAAACGAATACAATTTAATCATTTAATAATCAGTTGAATTTTGTTTAGAATTCTAATATACACGCATGCTAAATGATATCATTTGATTTCATGCATGTAACGATACACAATACAGAATTATGTAGAGAATTCTGAAACTACAGTAGAATTTCGTTCAGGATTCTATTCCATAGACATACTATATACAACTCAATTCATGTATATTAGATTACGTATCCTCTCTTTTGATACTTGTCAACAAAATCTAACCAGAATGAAGATAATAGTAGAATTTTATCAAATAGAATCTTATAGAATGTTATGTAAGTATGAGAAAAACAAAATTAAATAAAAACAATGTATAAATGTACAAAATTCTGAATTCTGCTTGGTAGACATTCTGCAACTACTGCTAAGAACCTAATGCCATTCTGAAGAAAACCTAGTTCAATTCTACAAAGATCCTGTCATGATACTGGACAAAATCTTTGACGAGTTCTAATCACATTCTAAAAGATGAGAACAAAAAGCCTTCATTTTTCCAATTTTGAAATCCTGAGAGGACCCTGATCATCTCTTTCAAGAATCTTGCGCTAAAACATCAAAGTTTTTCCTTAGGGTCATTACTTGAAACAGAGAAAATGAATATTATTAATAATGAGAATGAAAGTAAGAGAGACAACATTTTTGCGTCCGCTGATCAACCCACTGGATAAAACACTGTTCAAAATTATATGAAATAAAACTTCAAGAAACATACTATCTTGTGAGTGACATATAAATATTTTTTAACCGGATTTCAATAAAACAATGGATATAAGAAAAACCACTACAGAAGAAGAAATCTCTGTATTATTTCTATCACTATTTTAATACATGATATTGAACAATGTTCTATATATGTCTTTCGAAGATTTTAAACTACTTCTATCAAGAACAAGCTTCTCGTCAATGTACACTTTCTTTATATTTGAGAAATCATTGATATGAACATCAATAAAATGTATTATAATAAGACTTTTCTTTACAGGAATTGAGAATTTTCCCTATTCTTCTCCATCACATCAAACAGAGTAAAAAACAATATTATAGAAGTTATTTATTTTCTCACAATTCAAAGAAAATGAAAGATTTCTTTTGATGATGATCATGTTTTTCTCTCTCTTTTAGTACCACTTCGTGCCAGTTTGATAGATATTCCAGCAAATGCCAAATGGAACAAGAATGGTCAAACAGTTGGAGAACAAAATCCAACACTCTCTAGCCCCGGTGGTTTATATGTGGATAATGAACAAACAATTTATGTTGCTGATCGTTGGAATCATAGTATTGTAGCATGGAAATCGGGTGAAACAAATGGACAAATAGTGGCAGGTGGACATGGAGAAGGAAATGGTACTCATCAATTGCTTTGGCCAACAGATGTGATCGTGGATAAAGAGAGAGATAGTCTTATTATTTGTGATAATGGGAATAACAGAGTAGTTAGATGGCCTCGCCAAAATGGAACAAATGGAGAAATAATTGTTTCGAATATCGCTTGTTGGGGTTTGACAATGGATGACAATGGGTTTCTCTATGTCACTGAACATGACAAACATGAAGTAAGAAGATATCGAACAGGTGAATCCCAAGGAATAGTAGTAGCAGGTGGAAATGGACAAGGAAATCGTCTTGATCAGCTCGATTACCCCCGCTACATATTCGTCGATCGAGAACATTCAGTATTTGTGTCTGATTATATAAATCACCGTGTGATGAAGTGGAAAGAAGGTGCAAACGAAGGTATTGTTGTTGCTGGTGGACAAGGACAAGGAAATAGTTTGATACAATTGTCTTATCCTGAAGAAGTTGTAGTTGATCAATTGGGTACTGTTTATGTAGCTGATAGTAATAATCATCGAATTGTACGTTGGCCTAAAGGAGCACAACAAGGAAATGTTATTGTTGGGGAAAATGGTGCAGGAGCACAAATAAATCAACTCAATTCTCCCACAGGATTGTCATTTGATCGACACGGTAATCTCTATGCTGTTGATTGGAGTAACAAACGAGTACAACGATTTAATATTGAAATATCATGAAATTAATGGGATGAACTGATAAATTTTATTTCTTTTCAGCTATTGATTATTATATTTTGGTTGCTGTGTAATTTTAATTGAAAAGAAATAAAGGAATTAATAAATATTTATATTCACCTGCACGCGCGACCAGAGAGACCCTGATTGTTGGAGGGATAAAAGCCAACAGTGGTAAGACAATGTACGTACATAAAAGGTCTTTTCGTTGTCTTTGTCTAACAAGAGCAGTATCTCTCTGGGTTGAATTAATGTAGAAAACATACATTAATTCAACACTAAAAGAAAAGTAGTTAGAAGAAATGGACAGCACTCACCCTTGGGTGAAAATTTGGGGTGGAAATAAATATACTACTCTTTCTGTTCCAATTTAACAGCAGTATATTTATTTCCAAAAAAAAGATATTTAAATGCTTAAATTTTGGGTGTTTTTCATTCAATTGAATAATTTTCTTTCATATGCAATTTGTTATTGGTTATCAATTAAATAACTGTTACATTTGGAACAGAAAGAGTCATTTAATTAATAAACAATAACAAATTGATTATGAAAGAAAATTACTTCAGTGACGAAAACGAAAAAATTTTTTAAGAGCCCTATCTAATCCTAACTAACTTATTGTTAAGAGACTTACTTAACTTATTCAAATAAATGATAGATTTCAGTCTCTTATATATGATATCATTTATTGACAAAGCGGCTGACTTTATCGGTCATGTTTGTCATATATGAATGAAAGAAAGAATGAAAATAGCCCGTATGTTTCCTATATGCTTAATTGCTTTCATATTGACGTCCGTATTGTATGATTTATACACATAAGTATAATATGCATTTTTATAAATTAAGTGATTTATAAACAAGTAGCGTGGATCGAAGCGATCCACTAGGTCCCTTGACTGTAGGATGGGACTAATACCCTGGCGACAAGTACATTCCTTTTAGTAGAGATTAATATTACGACTAAAGCCTATGGGATAGGTCTCGATAATAACGAATACCACGGATACATAGCAGTTGAGGACCTAAGGGTACCCTAAATATGTGTAGTAGTTGAGGGCCTATGGATACCTGCAATCTATAGTGCTTGAGAACCTGCCCGTAGTAGGCTACTTGCGTATGTGTGAGTCCTAGCAAAAATGTATTCTGATTGATCCAAAAAATTGACGAATTCAAGGGTGTGCGGACAAATACACCGTCAGTTTCTGGATTGCGGTCTTCGCTACAGTCAAGGGAATGTCTACGACACCCTTCAATCTATCCAAACAACCCCACGTTTCACCCCTATAATAGTGGCAATATTGAGGTCCCATCATGCCATTTGTATAATGGCCTGCCCAACTCCCAAGTTTTTCACTATTATATTGGAACAACATCCTGGTGTTCGAGGCGAACGATAGCATCTAGTGGTACCTTCATAGTATAGCACTTCAAGGCCTAGACGTACCTTCATGGTATAGAAGTTCAGGAACTACGGATGCCTTCATAGCATAGAACTTGAGGAGCTATAGGTACCTTCATAGTATACAGCTTTGGGACCTTTCGGTATACTCATTGTATAAGGCTTGAGGAGCTACAGTTAAACTTACAGTATGGTACTTTAGGACCCATGAGCTCCTTTATAAAGTAGGACTTGAGGAGCCATGCTTACCTGCATAGTATAGCAGTTCAGGACCTAAGGGTATCCCCATAGTATAGCAGTTAAGGATGTTTTTTTGACCTTTGACCCTGCGGACAAACCCACAAACACACCGACAATTTCGGGATTTAGACCCTGACTTACAGTCAAGGGAATATTCAATGAATCAGTCATTTTTCATTAGAATTAAATCAACATACATATATCGTGCTAAAGTTACACTTTTTGCTGAAGTTAGTGTGAATGATAAAATAAATACTAATTGTCAAGAAATCAACAATATCTTTCATATTATATCTTACAAATTATTTTTTTCTCTTATTATAACAATAATCTATATTATATTGTACAAGGTGCAGTTTCCTTTAGGAACTTTTTCTGATTGGCCACAGAACGGGAAAAAAAACAAGTAGCGCTCGTCTAAAGACTCGCTCAGCTCTTTTTCGTACAAATCGTGTTTCTAAACTACCGTCAAGCTATTCATTTATAAAAACCAAAAAAACCAAAATCAGATCCAAGTTCCTGGACATTAACTGCCTTTGACCAAACCTCATAAAAACAAATATTTTTTGTTAATAATTTGTCGTTTGTTTGAAAAATTGAACTTCAAAAAATGTTTAGAAAACTGACTCAGATTTGAATTCCTCGCTCTCGATTACTCTTCGAACAACTCTGATAAAACTTTTTTTGTAAAGAAGTGATCCTTTGTGTAACAAATGATCCTCAAAAAAATTTTTTAAAAAACTAACATCAGATTCGAACTCACCGTTCCCTATAACCCGTTGGTCAAGTTTTATTAAACATGTCATTAACTAATTATTAATTATTATCTTGTTAATAATTAATAATTAATTGATTAAAACCAACATCAGATTCGAACTCCTCATCCCCGATTATCCTTCGGTCGACTCTTATAAAAATATTCTTTTTTGCAAAAAAAATTATCCTTTGTGTAAAAAAATCGATCCGAAAAAAAATATTTAAAAATTAACATCAAATTCGCATTCCTCGATCCCGATTATCCTTTGGCTAAGTTTTATAGAAAATATTAATAGAATGTTTTTTTGACGTTGTGCGGACACACAAGCAAGCAAGCAGACAATGTATGTTTGGAAGACTCTTCTCTACGAGAAAGAGAATAATAAATAATATTATTGAATGAATTTAAATATGCACAGATTTTTTTGACATATATGCTGTTAATATGAGCAACACATCGAGAGAAATATTTATTATTCGTACGTATTAAATTCTATACATAAATAAAATATAAATGTGAATAAATCCGTTTTCAATGTTATCATATACATTGATTAACTAACGAATATGTTATATGAAATGGTCACATTTTTCATTCACTTGATAAACTCCATTTAAAAAAAGTAGAAAATGAATCACAAAAAGCCTAAAAATTTTTATAAGACTGTTTTTCTTGTAGTTGCAATTTTTCTTGTTAAAGTGATAAAAAGTTTGAAAGATTAAATTTGAACACGGCGAAAAGTAAGTTTTATCTGACACAAGATAAATTCGATTTTATTTTATTCATATCTTTCAAATTGTTTTACATAATTTGTTGATATTTTCACGCTACATCGTCTACTTAGATGCTTTATTTTTTTTATACACTTTATTAAATGAATGATAACTAAACTGCAAAATGCGATCCATTTAACATGCCGCATCCATTACTTATCCTTATTCAACAAGCGACATTTATGTTTATTTTTATATTATTTTATTAAACTATAAAGATAAATAGAATAAGTCTATTACATTATATTGAATATAATGACTGGGATAGAGTAAATGTACCTGTCGGCATTTTCCCAATATTTCTATCAAATAGTGACATATATACTTGATTTTTTTTTCAAAAGATAGCTTGTGCAATTCCTCACAAAACTTTTACGAAAAGATCAATTTCAATGAACAACTATGGAATTATATCTAACTAACACAACAATGCTGGAAAATGATTCACTTTCAATGAAATTATTTTCATATTAAAGAATTTGCACTACTCTTTCGACCGAATAGAAAGAAACCAAATAGGTCATTTTATTGTTCATGCAAAGGTCTATTGATTCATCAACTATGTTTTTGTGATATACTGTCAATTCACTCAAACAAAATATTTTCTTTGTTTCTCTCTATTTACTTTCGGAGAACTTTTCACTAGATTCATCACAATTTTATTTTTCTTATGTTAAATTGAAAAATATTTCATATTTAGATTTATTATTAAGTTAAGGAAAAATGTTTTCTCTATAATTTAGATATGATCAGAATGTTGTAAAGTGTTTTCTGTAATGTTCTTGAGATATATAACAAGAACAATCAATAGTTCCAACTTGCTTTTTGTAGAAAATCGACTAATGGAATCTCGAAATCGTATTTATTTAAATAGTAAGAATAGTACATCTGAAAACAGTAGAAACTTAAATTAAAACAAGATTTTGTATCTGTTTTGCTAGATGAAATCAAATCATTTATTTTATAAAAATGCGCGTTTGAAAGTGTGTCATTCCAGAATATTTTTTAGTGTTAGTTGGATATAGTTATTAGTTGAAACAGATCTTGTCATAAGGTTTTTTTTAAAGAGAATTATACGAACCATCTTTTGAAAACAAAAACCAATTGACAATATTCTGAAGAAGGAGAAGACATCGGACTAGGTTTAGGTGAAAAAACAAGATCATCCAAATCATTGTATAATCTTGCATAAATTTATCAGAATGTACTTCTTAATTCAGCAAGAGATTTTCAGATCAAGCTAATATTTTGGATTTAATACTAACTCTGAATGGCCTTTCGTTTTAGATAATCAGATCCAAAATGAAAATTTTTTATTAAGTTTTCTGGCGAACCTTCTGTTAAGTCCTTAGTAGTTCGAATTATTTTATTAACACATCTTATATTTTGATATTTGTCTATATTCATACTATCAATTACTAACTATTGTTGATCTCTATGCCAATGATGAAACTATTTAATCGTAAGCTGTTACGTCGATTATGAGAGAAAGGCAACGAACCGACATCTTACATTCATTTATAGTTTGCGCAAATCTTGAAATAGATTTTAGTTGTTCGGGTATGTATGTTAATTTCTGTAAGGAAGAAACACTAATACTACTATGCCAAATTTGGCCTATGACAGAATGATTAGATGTTGTTAAGATGAATATCACGTTAATAGAAGAAAAGACGTCTAAGTTTCTACTTGCATACCTCAACATTTCTTTTAGATCGCGTTTTTATAGAATGATACATTTACAGTACTAAATGGTGTAAAAGTTATTGGTATCACTTTGCATAATAAGGCCATTTAATTATTAGCTGATTAAGAAAATAAGAGAAGGCTATCAGCTGAGAGATCTCTCCACATTACATACAATATAAACGAACCATGCTCGCTGAATTCAACTCGACGTCGCTTCTAACAACCAATCAACTTTTTGGGAGTAAAAAAGAATGAAAGTATACTTCAATCAAAACAAAATAGACACGTGTGTACTTTATGTGCGTAGACGCACGTTGCGTGCACTTATGCCGTCCTCTTATTCTGTTTCTTACGATGTATTGACAAGAAAAGCAAGGTTACTTTTGTCTTTGATATAAAAGCGAGATTATTTTTTTGTATACTAAAAAGGGTAATACAAAGGAATTCAATTTTGTGAAGAAAAAAACAATTCAATGGCTACTGGAATAACTGAAGATAAGTTAGATCCCTGTTGTCTTACTGAATACCGTCCATTGCCTGGCACTCCAGGTGGACAAATGATTAAGATTGCCGACATCGATACGTATTATATTGCGGGGAAAGATGAAACATCGAAAGGAAAAGTAATTGTTCTATTAACCGATATATTTGGTAAGTCCTTCTTATATTTATCCTTCATTCATTATTAGTCATTAACGCCTGATAAGGTCTGACAAAGAATATCCGTATTATTGCCGATGAAGTATCGGAGAAAAGTGGTTTCGATGTCTATGTACCAGATCTATTCAAAGGTGATGCAATTCACTCGTCATTTATAAAAAACATGCCTGAGACACCTGGAGAAAAATGGTCAATTGGTTCAAAAGTAAGTTGTAGATACTAGATTGTTCGAAAAAACATTTTTCATCGTGATATAGCTTAGCTATGCAGGAAAACTCGTGACATCGTTAGGACCATGGTTATTTCGTCATCGTCAAACTATCACTCTTCCCATGGTAGAGAAGTTCTTCCAAGTATGTTACCATGTCATTCTTCCTCTAGTTAAATTACATTTTCTAATAGACTCTTCGTTCAGAAAAAAGTGTAACGAAGATCGAAGCCGTTGGCTATTGCTTTGGTGGTCTGTATGCACTATTGACCGGCGGTCCACTTCATCTTGCTGATGCCATTATCGGTTGTCACGTGTCACTGACCACAAAGGCACATTTTGAGCAACTTCAAGTACCTGCTGCTTTTGCTTGTGCAGAAGAAGACAATCAGTTCTCTGATTCTCTTCGAGCAGAGGCAGAACAAATTCTCTCCCGTAAGACCAACATACCTAGTAAATTCTTGATAACAAAAGGAACGGTTCATGGTTTCGCGTCTCGACCCAATCCAGACAATCCCGTCACGATGGCAGCACACAAACAAGCCAATGATTTAATTGCTGAATGGGCAAAAGCTCATCTTTAGTTGTTATATTACATTACTTCTGTTATAACTTTTTATTTCATATGTCGCAGTATCTTTTTGTAACAATAACATCGAAGACTATTTTTTTTTGTTGAAACTTTCGTGACTGAATAATAATGTACATCCGCAATTTGATCAGAGACATTCACTTAAGCGAACGAAGGCTCCGTAAAATCATTGATATTAATGATTATACTAATCAGTCGTGATTCATAAAAGTATGTATATCTAGACTTCGCCTGAATGGAATTTTTTCCTGAACAATTACTTCTTTCGTAAGCATTCTGCTACTGTGAAATGCAATTTTATTTTGAATTGTCAAAGATTCATGTACGAACAAATAAACTACGAGTCTAATTTAAAGGCATCGTCTACAACTACCTACTAATCGACGCACCTGTATTACCATGCTTTATTTTGTGTGTATCAAACAGGTCTACTGGAACATTCATGCACTTTTTGTGATATTTATCAATTATCTTTGATATTGGCTTCTGTCAGAGACCGAAATGGAGGCAGGATACGATTTTGGCGGAGCAAAGTAAGATTTTACTTTCGAAACTTTCCTGTACTAAAATTTGCTTGGAAAATATTTGTATATTACATATTAAAATTCATCGATGAGCAACAGTACCAGTGACAAAAGACTCAGTGGTATGAGATTTCCTCTTCACAACATTTTTAGATATGAAACACATTAACATCCCGCCTCCATAAGCATGTATGGTTATTGAATATACGATCGATAGAAATCAAGTCAACTAAATATGGCTTCATAACAGTGTTATATTTGACGAATGCTAATTCATGTACAGTAAAATATGTTTTAGATAGGCATTTACAAGACTTTTTCATATTGTATCATTAAAAGTATCCTTACATGTACAGTACTAATCTGCTTTGACACGTTCGACTCTGCCCAGTACTTTATTCTTCTCATCTAATATTTCCTCTTCATCTAAGCATAAAAATAATGATGCGAAATCGTTTGTCAATGATTTTACACAGCATTTTCAAATAACAGGCTTTTTTGTGCTCTCTTTATCATTGAATGCATAATTAAAAACGCATAAACGAGTTATTAAATGTATTTATCAAGATGACATAGATTGGATTCTACGATATAACCTAAGAGCTTTAGTAACGATACAAATCAGAACTTTCGTAACTAAAAGTATATAATTTCTGCAAACTACGATCAGCTATCACCCTTACTCACCCTCAATTTCTGCCCTATGTAACACGATCATGTAACTATTTTACTGTGTTCTAGTTTCTTAATTTTAAAATAGATCCTTTGTAGTTTCATTTAAATTATTTATTGATCTATATACAAGGTATCCAAATAAATTTAAATTTATTAATAAAAATTGAAAAGAACATCTACCTACTATAGTAATTCCGGTCGTATATTTCAATATAGTAGAAATTGATTAGATAAATCGTGGGTTGCCTTTGTTTTTCATCAATTCTTGTGTTAGTCATTAGTCTATCTTATCCGTCACTTATTTGAATTATGAAATATCAGCGTAAACGATTAAATTTTCTTCTCATTGGTAAACTGACCGATTATATTCAAATTACTACTAGATTAATATTAGATCGAGATATATTTATTTTTGAAAATAATGTAGAGAATTTCTCTTCAGCAATCCGTTTAAATTTCATTATTTACTGAGTTGGATAATTCCTTTTTCTCATAATGAAATAGAAGATAAAAAGATGTAGATTTAAACTCACTATAATATATTCCATATTAATCTAACGGTAATTTGAATATAATCATTGAGCATTAAGGTACGTTATTACGAAAATTATTTAAACTATTTAAATAGTTGTCATTAGTCGCCAAAAACACATTAAAACAATCTGGATATCATCGACTTCAAGCGTATAAACATGGAAAACGTGTTAAAAGTCAATTTTTTATGAACCGTTTAAACGCTGTTTCAGGCATTTTCGTGTCTGCCTGAGAAAAAACAGCTAACCACATTGTTTCCGGCCCAGTTTTAATAGACCTAGGTATAAATGCAATTCTAGAATGTTGTTTAGATCGTCAGTAATATAAAGGGATAGAGTAATAATACTATTTTCTTTTCATAATTGTGGAGAGTGAGTGAGAATGTTTATTTCTACCATCATTCATTCTCTTTAACTTTCGTAAATAAGATCACTCGATGAGAAATGATAAACACTTGTCTATTTGTTATGGTTTATCTTGCTCTTGAAATTAAGCATATTTAGAGATAACATTTATCATCTTTGTTAAAGATGCAATCTTTAAAACGTGACAACTTTTTGCTATGCGTTGATTCAATCGGATATTTTTAATACTCAACATTCATTTAATAGTAATTGCGTCTTTTGTGGTTGTACTTCTAACCAATTAGGTATCCTTGGCTTCAGTCAGTAAATGTTATCGATTAATCAGATATATTTTGTTTTTTAAATTTCTTTCAATAGTTGAGGACAAAGAAAGATGATAGAAGGGAATTCAAGATTAATCTTCATTTATAACGTTATTGAAGTAACAATAAATGTTACTTTAATTATTCAGAAATGGTATGTTAACGTTCGTCATCAAAGAAAAGAAGAAAAAGAAAAATACTGTAATAAAATCTTTGATAAGCAGTTAGAAGTTTTCATATTTTACTTACAGAACTACAAATGAAACCCTTGTGTCAATATGATGCATCAAATAGAGGACAAAAGCAAAAAAAAATATGAGAATTGCGTTTATAACACGACGCAAAGTTTTCGTTTATTTATTTGCATCTTTATATATTATGCTCCTTTCTTAATATTATTCATTAAAGGGAAGGTATAATACAACAAGCAAGAAAATAACAAGAAAAATCGTAATATTTTGAATCTTATGAGCAATATATTAACTATTATTATAGTTCCTAGATATATACATAGCTCGAATAGTTATACAAAAGTGTAACTTTCACATTTCTTATATCCATCTGTCTATACGAGTCATTTTAGATCATGGCACATAAATATTTGACAGTTGATCCTTTAAGTGAACCGACATCCTTTCGTCGTTACAAAATTCACGAGAAACTATTTTCGTTACACGACAATTACGAAATTAAAGATGATTCAGATCAACCTGTTTTCAACGCTCGATCAAAGCAAACATTTGCTGGAAATCTTCTTCTGGAAGATATGGATGGAAAGTGAGTTCATATAATATTTTTTAAAATATTTCTCTTCCTATCACAATATATCTTACTCGTACACAATGGGTTAGAATAACGAAATAATATTCTAGGCTATCTGCGCATATCTTAACGATATTCATAGATCCCAGTAAAGCTAAGAAAAAATTAGTTCAAACTGATCAAATATGGTAATAAGTATAGCATGAAGAATAACTGCACATCTTCTTTTATAAACGAATAAGAAAACAATCACTTGAATACGATAGATTAATTCCTTAGCGGACAAACATGTGAGTGACGCATAGTCCAAAACTTTTAAATCATTTTCTATACATTCGATGTTGATCAATGAGCTGTAGTGTAGAAACAATGCGAACAACATTTTCGAAAACTAATTACTCATAGCTAGAGACTCTACATGCCGAAATATTGTCTTATATCGATGATTTTTAGCTTAATAATTCGACCAATAATCTCTAATACATGATGAATAATGTACATTTGAGATGTTTCTTTTCTTTTCTTTATTCATCTAGTTCCTTTGAGAACCAACAATCTACTCATATTGTTGCAATTGTTGTATATATATCATGCATTAATTCAAAATAGCGATGAATCTATCTTTGTTCAAAGAAAAATTTATCGATCCTATCAATTTTCATTGGACAAACATCTCAGAATCCAGCGTTACATTTTATACAGAAGATACTAATGATATTCCTACATTTAATATTTGAGAGATCGATCAACTTAAGATCAAGTCGTTCTTCTATCGAATAATTATTCTCTCTTCTGACTAATGGAATATAAAAAGACCATTATTTTTTTTATTTTTAGTGGTTTGATAAAGATTCAAGAAGAATTGCTTCATCTGCATCGAACATTTAAAATATTGTCAGCACGTGATGGTGAAGTTGATCGTGAACTAGCAGTGATCAAACAGCAATTTTCGTTGCATGGAAAATGGTTGATAAAATCAATTTATGGTGAATATAAATTGGAAGCATTAGGTTTATTAAGTCATTCAGTCACATTGACAAAAGCAGGACGAATAGTAGCAATTATGAATAGAAAATACTCCAATACAGCTGATAGTTATGGAGTAGAAATCGATGATGCCGAAGATCATGCATTTATTGTAGCATTGATGATTATTATTCACGAAGCACTATAATGTTATCCTTTTGTTATCACTTTGAAGTTGATCTAAGTAACATGGTGTTTAGTACAAAATGCTCGAAAACTGAAAATAGAGAAGAAAGTTTGTTCGTCCTCATTTTGTTATTAAAATGAAAACGATCGTTGAATTCGAAAATTTTGTATCTAGTTTTGTGATATACATGTCAATTATTAAATAAAAGGATAGAAGAATGACTAGAATAACACACTAATCTAACAGAGACAATACGATAAATATTGTATGAACAAGTCATAATAATTTTTGATACTTTCGATTCCAATTTATCATATGCGCAAGTGACACAAACGAATTTGATTACTTCACCAAACATCGAATACAACATTATTTCACTCTCTTTAATACAAAGTGTCGGGAAAATCATTGACAAAAAGTTTTTTCGTTCATCTTTCTCATCTCATTTAACTTTATTAACGTTTTTTTTTAAATTATAGGTGAATAAATCGAGTTTTTAGTTATCTGAACGACTTTCTTCATTATTGTGCAAAACTATCACTTTGGATCAAGGTACAAAAATTTTGCTTTCTTTTTTTTCAGAAAACTATTATGTACAGAGCGTTATAAGAGCTCTGAGCCTCCACTATAAACTAAAGTATCAATGGTATCATAAATGTATTTTCTATAAAGGTCTTTTAATGTCGAACATGATAAATTTTTAGAAACTCTATACATTTTTTGGCATAGAAAATTAAGATACCAGTAATTGAAAAAAACGGAGTAAAACTTTTTTCTTAGAAATTTTTATGTGGTTCAGTAGATTTTAACGAATTCTACAAAATTGAATATATCTAAAAAATCTTGAGTCATCTTTTATAGATTAAATAATCAAACAAATGTTTAGAAAACTCATTTTTTATCTAGAAGAAAAACACTCGATTTTTTCAATTAACTTAGCTTTTCTCATTATTTTTAATACTTCAGACTTTTCAAAACACTCTGTACAATATTTGATCGACAACCTTTGGAGATACCTATATCAATGTAAAAAATACTTTGTAAGCGTTCGACTAGCTGAAAAATAACAAATTTATGTGTGCTCCTAAATGTATCACTAATGGTTACAAATATGTATGAAATATGGTGTACATATTGCAAGTTAAGAATATAACAACATATGAAAGTAATATCATTCAATCGTTAGTTATAATATTTTGAAAGAAGAACAATTAGTCTATGAGAAAATAAATATTACCAATTGATCCCGCATAGTCAGAAACGTTAGTCATAATAATTTAAGTAATATTAACAGAAAAATTAATCAGATACCATTAGTATATGAATTATAACTGATCAGCTGATGATTCTAGTTCACTTCTCAAAGTTTAAAACTAGTTCTTTCTTTATAAAGCAACGATGTACTCTTTGAAGATGGTCATGAGTCAATACTTATTTTATGAAATAAACGTAAAGAATTTTATAAAAATCGATATGTTGAATATGCCCCTTTTCAACGATGGAAGCCGCACCCTCTCTATATTGTTCTTATCAAAGATTGTTCAAAAATACCCATCCACTATGTTTATGAAATTAGTTTATCAAATAGAAAGAAATCATAAAACATTCTCATTGGCAGCCATATGAGCATCCATAAGGCGAGGTTGAGTAATAACCATTAATGCTCAAAATAAAAACTATTATTTGTGGTGAAATTAAAAATTTGATGTATAATCCGCGTAAAATACTTCTGCATAATGATTGTTCAATAATAATACGTGAAGCAAATGTTACTGATGAACAATCACAACATTACGATCAACATCAATACAGAAAAAGTCTTTTCTCATATATTGAACGAAAAAAAGCTAAAAAAACGAAAAGTTGATAACTTCGCATTTATGAAAGATAATACTGATTTGAACCAATTTATTTCTGTCTAACCAGTCGTTTAGATGCTAGACATTGGATCAAATGAGAAAGAAGATTTTGGCAGTTCCTGTCATGTCATCCTCTACAGAAACAATTTTCTCATGAAGTAGCTTTATTTTTTGACAACATAAGGCTAAAGTATCAAGAAAGACGTTACAAATGTTAATCAATAGACTGATATCTAATTAAGTTATGAACCTTAGACGAGATTCAAATCATTGATTTGATTTATGCCAGCAAAAAAATTGACTTGATTGTTTCTGAACTAAACGATTCCTACATATAGATCATATGTTTTAGATTTATTATGAAGACTAACTGATACTAAAAATGGATTTGATCGAGAAAACATGAACAAAGTATGATTTAGTATGAATAATGTCACTCTCTAATTAGTTTGCTCATAGTCATCATTCCGACTGCGTCTCCTATCTCTAGTACGTGAATGCGATCTAGCGCGACGGTTCACAGGGGCATAGTAGTTATATTGTTTAGAATTGGCATATGGCTTGTCGGAGTTCCATGATGTTTGCATAACATAACCACCTCGTGTTTGAAACGATTCACAGATGATAGCACCACGAGCGCCTCTGGTGCCTCTTCGTCCAAAGCGCCCACGCCGAAAACGACCTCGCATTACAGGTGTACTACACTGCGACATTTCACCTTGATCAGACTTATCATCAGTCGAAGTTTCGTCGTTCGTCCGAGTAGAAGATCGATGCTCTAAACAAGATGAAACCATTCTATTTCGTGGACCAATTAAAATATAGATGACTACTATTGAATCTCAAACAAAGATGCTAAAGCAAGCTATCATTTACTTATATCGGTTTTCATGTCAATAGTCTCAATTGAAGCATTTAAAATTTCATCAAGATTTTCGCTAAAAGACTCTGCAACAGAGACGAAGTCTTTAGCTTCATCGTCGCTCGAAATAGACGCTATGCCAAGTATCTTGCGTTCCAATATTTTGATCGGATCATTTGAGAGGAGAGAAGCTTGAGAATAAATCAGAACATCTTGTTTAAATTCTTCCAATATCTTCGACCAAGCAGTCAAATCTATTTCGATGAAGTCATCATCTTCACTTGCTTTGACTAGCTGTTCTCTAATTAATGGAATTTTTTCAGAAAGCATCGCTGAAGAAAAAATATATAGAAATAGATTTGTTCCTTTTTCTGCCACAAATACGAACCTTTGATAGATCGACTAGTGTCATTGATCTCCTGCTGAACATTTCTCGCAGTTTGTTTAACCTTTTCAATCCATTCATCTTCCCAGTTCTGTATTCGATTGATCAAAATAGTCAAACGATTATTTTCTTCTGTTAGTTCTTGATAAAGTTTATCTTGTTCTTGAATAACTTCATCAAGCTGAATATGGAGCTTTTGTCGATGCTCGCTCGAATGTTTGGCACAAAATGCTTGCAAACATCCTTGGCATTTGAAAATACTGTTGTCTTTACCACAAGTAACGCATAATTCTCTTGGTAACATGCGGGCCATACAAGACAGAATAGAGTGAATACTAAGAGTATAATGTGATACTCAGGTATCTTAAAAAATGGAGAGCTGCAAACGGAATAGATAAGTCGAGAAAAAGAATTTTTTTAGTTCTTTTTATCAACGAATTTTCGATAGAGCCTTTCTTCATACTACGCATTTTACGTAGCATCATGCGACACTCATGCTAACAACGAAATCATTAAGATTGATGAAAAGTTGAGTAATCATGTCTAATCAAGGAGTGGCAGTGATTAAAGCACAGAATATTCTATAAGCCTCACTAATGTATTACAGGAGGTGATGAATAAGGTTTGTCAACATTTTCTGAGTAGATCGCGTCATTTTCTTGTCTTCAATAAATGGAAATTACTCTCGCTACCAAACACTTCCTAGATACATCTAACTGGTAAGGGCTATGATTCATAATAATGATAAGTGTGCATGAAGAAAAGTCTTGAACGTACACGTCGATATATCGGTGTACTGTTGAAATACATCATGTTGAATTATTTGTGTTGCTTTTCATATCTTCTTTAAAAGGCAAAAATGTGTAGAAAATTTTCATTCAGGCATACACAAAAACCAAAACTCTTGGTTTTACTGTTTGAGTATTATTGATTTTGATATGGCATTGTCTGTGAGTTACTAATAAAAATCTGATTTTGAAAAGCTAAAACAACAATGCTTTTCTGTAAGCTTAGTTGTATACGTTCCTGCCAAATGGGCTTTGGATATAATGCTATAGATCGATCAAAAGTAGGTATTTTGTTATCGTGACTATTGTGACTTTGCTTAAGAATTATGATCAGATAAATTTCGAACTCTTGATATAATTTTTAAATTAATCTTAGTTATGATATCGACAGCAAGAAAGAAAAATATGAAAGTTTAAAATAAATTCAAAGACATGGTACCTTTTCGAAGATTCGAAATTTTTGTATTTACTTTGCAATAAAAATAATATACGCAACTCCTGTGTCGGTGATCTTGCTGGCCAATATGATAGCCATTTCAAACAGCCACAGAGACCTTGCGCAGAACTATCTTAACCTATAAGATCATTAGCGTTCATCATCAGCATATCAAAATGTAATATAATACAAGTCTCAATATCCCGAGAAAAATCGAGCCGAAGACACGTGATTGCCTAATACTTAGAGAGCCTCTGACTAGAGATCTGCAGAACAAACTATTTCGTGTCCTCAATCCCATTTGTCCTATCTCGATTTTTTTAAAATAGTTTTAAATCTCGTTTGCTCCATCCCGAAAATTCCTCGTTCTCGCGTTAGTTGAAGAAACTAATGAACATTATGATTTTGTTAAAGAACCGGTGAAAACAATTTATTCATGCCCATAATTTTGAGATGCACCAATGGTTTTTCGATAATCATTGCTGACTATGCGATACCAAATGAAAAAAGCATCAATTAACGATGACAGAAAAATATAACTGTTATTCAGACTGTGTATGCTGTAATTGATCTCTTGCTTCTTCTCTATTTCTTGGTATCCATGCAGATAAAGATCGAACAAATTCAGTTGTTCCACAATTTCCCCAACAAATCCAACCCCATCCAGATTTTTCATCTAACATTGAACGTCGAACACGAGTACGAAATTCTTTAGCAAAATCTTTTGTTTCCCATATTGATGATAAATTTAACATTTTTAATATTTTATTAATAATTATTTCAGGTAAACCATAATCATTCCATTGTTGTAATATTTGAATAATAAAATCTTTTGGAGCATAAACAATTTCATTTGTTGAAATTTCAATTGGTTGTTCAGGATCAACAATAAAAAAATTTAGAAATGTTCGACGACGACCATCTTCATTTGTTAAATTTCGAATTTGTTGAAAACGATGAGGAATTGAATTTGAAAATACAATAGCTGTACCAGTCTTAATAGATGATACATAATGATCGGTTTCAATTTTATCATAATGCTCTTGAGGTGCATATTTTGGACGAAATTTTAAAGAGCCACCTTCAAGTTGTTCATCAACATCTAAATAATAAACTCCAACAGCAACAATATTTTCCGTTTGTCCTTCAGTATGCCATCGACCAGAATATTTCATACCTAAAAATAGGAATGATAAGATTTAGATACATTTTCTTTATTTCATTTACCTGATTTTAAATTATAACTTTGTGCTTTAATAATAACTTGTAATTTTTGTTGTTGATTTGAATTAAGTTTAATTAATTTCATTTGTTCAAACATTGGTAACATTGAATGAAAGATTTTTGCTATATCACCATAACTTTGTTTATATTTTAATAAGGCAGGTAAATGATGAATTGGTGTTTTAATATCAACTTTTCCATCTTGATCAATAAGAAATTCTGATGGTACCCATTGATATGTATCTCGTAATTTCTCATGTTCAGATAAATCATTATATTCTCCATTTGTTATATCTTTTTTAAAGCGATATTGTTGACGTTCGTCATTTTTTAATTGCCTTTTTCGTCTTTCAATCCATCGATCTCTATCAAATGTTGATGGAGGTTTATATGGAAGTAAATCAGGATCAATAATATCTTCAACAGGTGATGGATTTGGATGAAAATCTTGACGTTCTTCATTAAGATTATAAAACACTTTTAAAAGTCGTTCTCGACATGAATTTTTAATTGGTAAATTTTCATGAATCCATACTGGATAAGTAAGAAAAGCATAACCACCATCACCAAATTCTGTTTCTCTATCACCATGTAATCGATAAAAATCAGGTTTATTAATTGTTGTTTCATCAATTATTTCATTTATATCAATTAACCATTTATCATTCCATTTAATCCATTTACAAACCCAACATGATTTCATTTGTTTTGGTGAATATTTTTCATACATATAATCAGAACATTTATCTATTTCAACTTCTTTTTCATTTAACCAAACATGAATACCTTTAGATTCTTCAAATTCTATTAAAAATACTCGACAAGGATATTCTTCAATATCATCAGTTTTTCCATAATGACGACGAGATGAAGAAAGTTCTTGTAAAAGTGTTTGATCAGTTACATGAATTGTAAACCATTTATAAAGATAATCATATAAAATATGTGGTTGAATAGAAATAAAATGATGTTGATCAAGGCTGGTTGAGGTTGTTGTTGCCATGAAAGAAAAATGAAGAAAATGTTTTGTAAAGAATGAAGAAAAGATATTTATTTTCTATGTGTTGTGAAATTACATGCTTTCAGCATGTGAATAAGACAAGGTCATACAAAACGTGGTTGCATCACATATTATCGCCAAATAAAGCAAATAAAAACTTATTCAATTTAATGTGAGATAAGTTTTAACTCTATCATTTAAAAATATAATGTTGCGAAATAAAATATAAATGAGTCGTATTTTCCGAGATATTCTGAAAGTCATTTAGTAAATGCGTATAATTTCTCTATTAAGCAATTTTTATCTAATAATTTTTTGATGTGAAAGAGGAGATTACTAAGATTTTATTCACAAAGATGAAGATCATATATATTCTATAAAAGCTATTACTGTTCGACGCAATCTAACAAATTGACATTTTTTCCAATGCCAGAAAACAATATACAACGTTTTTTTTCAGTTATTTCAATGTCTATCATTATTATATACTTCAAAATTACTAATAATATTATACAATCACTTAATTCAACTTTTTTTGAAAGTGCATTGTCTCTAAAATAGCGAAAATTGTTATAATCGATGGACTGAAGATATTGCTGAATTTTACGATTTATATTGTCATGAGACTTGCCATCATTGCATTGTTTTTGTAAAATCATATCGAAAATAAATACTAATAAACTAACACTAAGATATATTAATTGTTTAAAGCCTATAATAACGATAGAAATAAAAATAATTGTAGAAAAATGTTGTATACCCTTTTCTATCATTGAAGAAATGACAATTTTTTAGGCTACATCTACCAGTAATAGTTTTTTATAGAGTGTTTACGGATTTCATCTTTATGAACAAAAACTTACTATCTTCTCTTTAAAATAAAAAAAATTATTAGATAAAGCTTAACTAATAAAATTAGTTTCATGCATTTGTTAAGTGATATTGACTTTTGGGCATCCTGTGTAAATAATTTCGTCTTTTTTACGGATAAATAATTTAACAATTTAATGTACTATTTGTAGTTTCTTAAGCGTTTGTTAATAGCTAATAATATTATCATGTAATTCTTCGATTAAATTTAGAAATAAGAAGTCTTTATCGATGCTCATTGGGTCATGTATTTTCAACGAGTCGTATCATGCATCCACTTGGTAATTATTATTAGAACTAGTTAGAAAGAAGACTATTAGATGCATTCTAATATTACTGTCTAGAAAGTCATATTCTCGAACTGATAAAAAAGTTTAGTGTTAAATAAACAGGATATAATCAATCATCGAGCTATGAATCATAATAAAATTGATAAAATTATTTTAATCATTTATGATGAAACAACAATAATTTCCTTTTATTCCTTGAGTCCATAAAAAGAAAGTGACACATATACAAATATTTATCATGCATTGCAGCTATCCAATTATGATCAGACCAAAAATCATCTTTAAATGTTGATAAAATTCTTTTAACATTAATTTTATCTTGTGTTAATACTGCATATAAATGAAATTGTTTAAGTTCTATCATTAATTGTAAAAATTGTTGTTGAAGTTGAATACCATTGAATGATAAATCATTTGATGAAGTTATGTAACAACCAATTAAATTTAATGATATATAAATTAATGATGAGGAAAATTTTCTTATAAAATTAATTAATTGTTGAAAATCTATTCGTCGAGCTACAAATCGATTCATTCCATATAATCAATCATTGAATGCTAAATAGAATTGTTTTAATTTTATATTGTTAGTATTTAACCATTGATTTTATCCATGAGATACATAAGGTGGATTGGTTTTAATATTTAAATATTTTAAATTAGATGTCTAGTCAATAATAAAACATAAATCTTCAAATTCTCTTAAATTTAATATTAATAAATGTAAATTTACATTTAATTTTAAATTTTCAATAGGTCTTAGTAAGAATGAATGAATACAAGATGAATATTCGAATATATTTAAAGAATTTTCATTGTTAAAAACTTTTTGTAATAAGAATTCTTGATCAATGGAATAGTCGTAAAATGATGGTGTATAAAATAGTTCATTGGTTTTGATTTTTAATGAATGTAGTTTTGTAAATTGTTCACTCTTTAAAATTGTTTTTAATTGATTCTCTGCTAAACTATATGGTGAAGAAATAATAATTGATTTTAAATTTGGAAACAGTTTTAATGAAATATTCGGATCATTTTCAATGATTTTTAAAGATTGAATTTGTAATCCAATTATCGGGAGAATATTATTCCAACCTATTGAATTTGATATTGGTAATTCTAAACTTAAGTAACGTTGATATTGTAAAATTAAGTTGTTTAATCGTTGATTTTAAAAAAATGAATGTATAAATAATATCATTACATGATAAATAATCAAATAATTCTAAGATTATTTCAGTTGGTAATCAATCAAACCATGTATGTGATTTGGGTATTTTTGTATTATTACTACCCATGTTAGTGTTGGTTTTGGAATTCGTATGCGTTCTTCTGATTGTAAGAAAAAGATCTTATCATATTATCATTCGTAAAACAATGATGATTCATATCAGTTCGTCGACCTCCATATGAAACTATTTTTTAATGATCTTTCAGAATATATGAAGATCTTTACGAATAGAACGGAAGTTATCATCATGCACTTAGAAAGCGTATAAAGATGAAAAAAAGATCCTATTGATACACACCCTCACCCTCAAGATAGTTTCTTGAACTAATGACGATTCACGTGGTGATGATTGAATACATGATAGTTCAATAAGTGATGATTCAATTGACGGTGAAAATGTTTGATCAACATAAAAAGAGAAATCAAGAAAATTTTTCTGAAATAACAAATACCAGTATTAGCATACGATTGTTCGCTCTAGAAAAATAAATCATAGGGCATTTGTTTTTTAAATCGAACATTTCATTTACCTGTAGAAGTTTTGAACATATATCATTGTTATATGATGATGAATTAAACAAATCTTCTCCAATATCAATAACATCATCAGCATCACCTTTTTGATGAATTTGTTCAACTGATGATGGTTTAATTAGTGAAGATTCATGATCTATATAGCAAGTTGAATTAGAAAAATCTTCTTGAGGGTGAGGGTGAGAGTGAGGGCGAGGATGCACGAATGAGAGCGGAAATTATTACAGCACATCACACAGCGTGCAAATGATAGCGAGATTTCTTGCAGCACAAATATGGTTCGACGATGGACAACAGGATAATGATTGATCTAAGAACATTTTAGGCGCTTTGAAACATTTTCCTAGTGCGCTGTACGTTCGCAGACCATGTATCACAGGCTTACCACAACACTTCATTCCATTCTGTTCCCATTGGCTCTGCCATGCCGTCCGACTGATGTTCTCCTAAACGCGAACCATTATAGTTAAAATGCATCGAACTCCATGATGCTTCAATGACTTAGCCAAAGAGTACTTACATAACTGATTTCAGAATACCACACGCCACATTAAATACATCTACCTACCAAAAATAAAACAACTAAGTAACACATTCGCATCTTGCACTCAACCTTCTGATCGCTATGGCTCAATAATTCGAGCATAGACCTTAGAAAAAACCATGACAGGCGTTAAACCTAGATAGCATAAACCGCATTAAAAGGACTACATATTTCCCACTAGGAACAGTATAGGTACCTTCGACCACTCCCGTACAACCATCACGCAAAAATTTTCGAAAATACAGGGGAACTTATAAGTAATTTCGTATGCCGCCCATTATACTAAAATTTTCAAAAAATTTCAAAATTAAGAGGCTATCGAAAAATTTTGTCGCATTCATCCCGTTACATCAAAATTTTCAAAATTACTGGAGTATCAAAAACTCTTGTCCTATCCATCCCGTTATACGAAAATTTTCAATTTTTTTGGGTATCCGAAAGTTTTATCGTATTCATCCCATCACACCAAAATTTTCAAAATTACGTAGGTGGATACGCATTCGTGTTTTGAAGATAGTGACCTCTTACGTAACTTATAAATCTGGATACCCAACTTTAGGATATTATGCCGTCCCTCATTGTTCGATTTTTTTCTTTAACTTCAACACTGATTACTTTTGTGAACAGAGATTTTGTCATTTTTCCTGCTCGACAGCATAAAGCACACATTAATGACATTATTGCACCTTGCTTTTATAGAGAAGTATGAAACAGATTGAAAAAGATAATGAGATCATTAATAATTAGTGCATATTGAAACGCAATTTAATAAAAAAATTCGAAAAAATAAGCGCCAGCTTTCATGTAAGATTTCCGTCTCCAAGGAACAAACCACTAATGTGACGAAAATTAAAGAGGGCTGCATGTGCAAAAAGTTTTGTATTAAAAACTCAAGTTTACAAAAATATGCCTGTGATAAGATATATTTCATCTGATTCTAAATTAAATATAAAATTTTTTGATATATAAATTGTAACATAAAAGTTTCTGTAGCAAAAATATAAATAAAATGCATAAATGATGTTACAATCTGATAGCATAAGCATGAGTTATCTGGGGACTGACATTATACTGGTGTTTGTTTATTTTAATAAAAATTATTAGCGTCTCACGGCGTTAAACACTAGTGACATCTATAGATGTATTCTATGTATGGTCATTTTCTTTTGATCAATCGTAAACTGAAATATTTAATAGAAATATGACAAAAGAAATATATTTTACATTTCAAACAATCATTGACTAAATGTATAGATTAAAAATCAACACGCATATTAGAATTGAAAGATCATTATTTTTCCTTTGTTTTCATTGATCCTATAATATATATCAATAATAGAAGTGAAAAATAGTTTTTGTATTTATTATTACATTGATTCTACTAATTAATGCAAAAATTCGATTGAATGATTATAAAAATGATATTTTCTATTTTCATCTTTTTCAATTTTTTTCATTTAATAAAAGTAATCTTTTTTGCTTTTCTAGATTTATCGATTCATCATCATCATCATCACAGTGTGTATTAGTTTTTTGATGTTATCTTTTTTTAATAATTAAAATCATTGAGAAGATTTTCTTTTTTGATCTAACTATACATTGAATAATATTTTTTCTTTTCAGCAACACTATGTGCAACAAAAAAATATTACCTGAAATCGTAAGTTAATTATTAGGAGGATAAGAATGTGAACAAAGATTTAGTACGCTTGTGCTTTTAACCAATCTTCTATGCATTCTTGCTTTTCATATATTTATCTCTCTCTATATATATTTGCTGTCTGATTGTAATAATAGATTTTTACACTCATTATTTAATTAGTTTTTCTTAAAATGCTTACCTAAACCCTATTGTATTTCTTTCAGACAATGCAACAAGCTCCCTCATTCGTAAGAATTTGTTAAAGATAATAAATGAAAAAATTTAAAACAATTGTTTGATGGATGTTTAATAAAGAGACATACAGACTTTTTAGCTTTGACTCAAATACTATTAGGACATAACTAAACTCTATCTTATTTATGTCAAGCTCTAGTCTAATATAAGATATATTATAGATGATGTGATTAATTTAGGATCTTGATATGATCAGAAGAGAAATGATTATTAAATGAAATTGATTTTAGACTGTGTAGGATTTTGTTTCGTCCTTAATTTCTTTTGTTTACTACTTTGTCCGAATGAACCTTCTCCATATGACTTCTCTCTAAAAGAAATAAGAAAGAGATGATATGTTAGCGGGGTTATTAATTATGATTTATGCAATATATTATCGACTCATTTTCATTCATTTTTGATCAAAAAATACAAAAGAAAGCCTTGAACAGAGAGCAATCGCTCTACTCTCTCTAAATTCTCTCATTTATGCTATCATTTCAAACTGTAAACTCATCCTGATAGTTTTTCGAAAGTAAATTATAATAAGAGGTATTATTTTATGAAAGATGATGATAATCATACTGAACTACTAAGCAATATAATCCATATCAAAATTCATTCTGAAAACCATTATCATTTAAGCACACAAACTTCATTCTAGACTATTATTAGTTAAAATATTTCTTTTCTGATCAATGAGATTCTTCAGAAATCGCTAACTATTGATGGGATTTAGTGGAATCAAACTACTTATTGGATCTAGCTGGCACACTGCTAGATTTGCTAGAACACATAAATAGTCGATGATATTCAGAGTAAGTCATGTCGTATCTGAATCTCACTTGAGATATTATAACGTGGCATTGAAGGTGTGCTCGATGAGGAAACTTCGAGATTTGATGTTACTTTTAATTTCGATATTAGAAGATTTATTACTTATCTAAATTGGAAATCTAGCTGTTATATAGTACTTATGATTTGAACTGAATATCAAACTTCTTCGCTTGTTTGAGATAACCGTATGATATCGTTTTTGATTCATGCATAGTGAATAAGATATAGGTATAGAACCTAGACAAATCCTATATCTTTAACTCTTGATCTGGATTCAGTCTTGAATTCGTAACCTGAATAACCTAATTAGGGTTCGAATTCCACACGAGGATATTTAAAAAGAAATCGAGATCTGTTTAAATAGTTTGATAGATATATCTGAAAAACGAAAAAAGAGAATTTTTTGATTCTCAATGAAATTCGTAATGTCAACTATACTGACAAGAAAAGGTCCTCAGATGGTGACTTGAGATTTCAGCTGAAATTGCGTGAGTTTACTAGACCAAATATCCTGATGTCAGGTATGAAACAATTACTTGCTGAGAATGATCTATTAAAAAGCTGTAATCAAACCTGTTTTTAATGCTTGCTGTATACATACATCTCAGAGATGTCCATCGCGCCGCTGACGCGCCGCTGCCGCTGCCGCGCCGCGGCCGCGACCGCGGTTGGCGGCGCGGCAGCGGCAGATTTTTTTTTTAGATTATCGCGGCGCGGCAGCGTCGCGGCACATCGCTCATAATGGCGCCGCGGCAGTGGCGCGGCAGAAGCTTTTTATGTTTTTAGCCACCGCGGCAGCGACGCGGCTCGATTTTTTTGCAGAAATTTTATCTGTAATTCTAAAAAATATCCAGCCTCAGACCTGAAATTAAACTCCAAAAAGTGGCATTTTTTCTTCATGTAGTGACAGTAGTAGTGCTGTAGCCTTTTCTTCAAATATTGCTGCGACAGCGGCAACGCTTTTATACCACAGCGGCGCGGCTGCGGCGCGGCACCTTTCGATTTTATACCATAGCGGCGCGGCTGCGGCGCGGCACCTTTTGATTTTATATCACAGCGGCGCGGCTGCGGCGCGGCACTTTTTGATTTTATACCATAGCGGCGCGGTAGCGCCGCGGCCTCAGCAGCTGTAAAAGACCGCGGCGCGGCAGCGGCAGATTTTCAGCCGCGATGGACATCTCTGATACATCTATTATTGGAATTTGACAAGATCATTGAGCATGAAACCTATAACTTTTTGACAAAGATAACTAGAGTCTGTTGACTTCATTGTTTAAAAACAAAGATTGATAACGTTTCTCAATGACTTGTTTCGAACGATGAAGACTGTAGATCTCTAGGTATCTCCGTTAAAAAGATATAAGTTTTATGCCCAATAACCTTCTTGTAACATTCCGATAATTAGTGTATATATGCATCAAGCAATGAAAACATGTTTGGCTATAATCTTTTATTAGATGAGCCTCATTTGATAATTGTTTCATACTTGACATCAGACCATTTGGTATAGCAAACTCACTCAATTTCAATTGAAATCTTGAGTCACTACCTAAGAACGTTTCAATGTGAAATGAATCAATAATTTTAAATATAGTCAAACGATTTTCAGATTAATTCATGAAAGAGAGTTTGGAATAATCATGATTATAAACGATTAGAATGTCAGTTAATATCGAAGTCAACATAAAAAATTTTATTAATTGGAGCATTAAAAAACAGATACTTAAGATTGAAATGAAGAGAAAACTCAATAAAAAGTTAGCAGAACATTACTTAATATTAGGGATCTAGTTACTATAATAATAGAAAATTTCAAGTGAATAGAAAGATACAAAATTAGAGGCTGTCAAAAAATAACATTTTCTTTCTATTCTACTCTTAGTCTTATTTCACCTTACTTGACGCTACACATGGCGCAGAGCTTGATAAGAATTGAAGATTTATTTTTTTTCCTTGACATTTATATCCTTATGGCAATGAAAACTGTTTGAATTTCTCAAAGCCAAGAGATTTTACAAAAATTAATGAAGAAATGGAAGGAGAAGAATTGTGAGATCAAGATATATCACTTGATGACATTCCATTGTCATGAACGGATCAGGATGGATTATAGATGTGTTGAAAAAAGAAGCCAATATCTGCAGATGTATAAGCGCAGAATAGATTAATAGACTATATAATTCAGATAATTGCATTTTCTATGAAAATTGTATTTTATTCGGTAATTTCTCTGCTCCTTTTCAATTTGTCTTTTCATAATTCTTCTAACAGGTTAACTTTTATTGTTTAAAAATGATCGATATTTACACTATTATATAAAATAATAAGATATGTTTAAAACTTGATTATAGTAGTGAATACTGAATGACAAAACATATGAGTGATTAGAATTTCTGCAATAGAACTTAAGAGTGAATATCTGAAAGATTCAGGCACACTTTGACAGTTGACCACCTCCGATTGGGCTGATTTTTTAATATGTTGTAGCTGGCATAGCCAATATCACTTTTCCAAAGTTTCAGCCTTATAGCTTGTATTGGCGGAATATAAGAACCATAACATTGATCATAATTTTTATATATTTTTTCAAATAAGCATTTTTTTCATATTTTTGTTATTCATGTTTGTTTATTAAGACTAGCAACAAATTATACCAGCTAACATACATCAAAACATTGATCCTGGCCTACTCTAGCTATTTATTATTAAAACTGTAATGAAAAAGCAGCTTAAGAAATACTATACCTGATGGCATGTTCAGGTACTATGATAAAACTCAGCCAAAAACATGTCATACTTGTATGCCTCACTACGAGTAGGGCCAACGAGATAGAAAGCTGAAATTTTTATCACAGGTGCAGGACATCATGCCTTACAATTGGAAAAAATTTCGCTCGTTGGTCATGAGATTTAAGAGAATGGTTGAAGAAACAATTTTAATCAAATAACTAAGAGAGGGACGCATGAGACCATCGAGTATTATATCTGATATCGAAGCACTTCTCAAAATTTTTATTTCATCTGATGTTCTTATCTTGTTCAACATCATCTAAAACCTCTAAATCCAAATTTTTAGTGCATTTGGTTGAACCGGTAAAAACTTAGCTCAATTTTACTGTCGAACACTTAGAAGTCTATCTGAAGAATTCTGTGAAAAATTATCTATATAAAGATAATTTTTTAATGATGATAAAAGTTTAACTAAATTTCTTGTATAATAGGCTAAATGATAGAGCATCAAAAGCTGAACAAAATGTACTTATTATATATCATATTTCTAGAGCAGATCTATAGTTATTTGTCATATAACGTCTATGACCCACTATTTTTCGAGTGAAAAATACGTGGATTTTTTCCAGTATATTGAGTCTCATTCACTTACCGCTCATGGTGCCAGACTGAATTTTAGGTGTGTGGTACAGTTTTTTCTCTTCTACAAAATGGTTAAAAAAAGTACGAAAAAAAAGGTGGAATCGTATTGAAAAAAGGCTTGCATTACTCCTAAAATTAGTGGTTTTGGAGGTTTTCAATAAGAATCAGCCATTTTAGCGATTTTAAGTATCATAACACAATTGTATAAAAAAATGCATATGATATTCGAAATCAGCGTGAAAAACTACATCGAATTATGTATAATAAAGAAAAAAAGTTTTCCGTCAAAAACTTGCCTGTGGTACCCCACGACTCTATGTTTCAAAAACTTTTACCCCTACCCCCCTAGGGCGAATTTCTGACGGAAAAACGGTTTTTTCATTACTATACACAATTCGATGTAGTTTTTTACGCTGATTCTGAATATCATATTCATCTTTTTATACAAATGTGTCATATTACCTAAAGTCACTAAAAATGACTGATTTTTTATCGAAAAACTAGCTTATTTGATTAAAATTGTTTCTTCAACCATTCTCTTAAATCTCATGACCAACGAGCGAAATTTTTTCCAATTGTAAGGCATGATGTCCTGCACCTGTGATAAAAATTTCAGCTTTCTATCTCGTTGGCCCTACTCGTAGTGAGGCATACAAGTATGACATGTTTTTGGCTGAGTTTTATCATAGTACCTGAACATGCCATCAGGTATAGTATTTCTTAAGCTGCTTTTTCATTACAGTTTTAATAATAAATAGCTAGAGTAGGCCAGGATCAATGTTTTGATGTATGTTAGCTGGTATAATTTGTTGCTAGTCTTAATAAACAAACATGAATAACAAAAATATGAAAAAAATGCTTATTTGAAAAAATATATAAAAATTATGATCAATGTTATGGTTCTCATATTCCGCCAATACAAGCTATAAGGCTGAAACTTTGGAAAAGTGATATTGGCTATGCCAGCTACAACATATTAAAAAATCAGCCCAATCGGAGGTGGTCAACTGTCAAAGTGTGCCTGAATCTTTCAGATATTCACTCTTAAACCCTTTGCATGCTTTTATATTTTAGTTTTGCATGATTAGCTCTTTTATTTATATAATGATGCATGCTTCTAATTTTTCCTTCATCACTAACCATCTTTTTTAATAAATTCGTTTTTCTTTAATTATAGCCCAAACCGCAGGAACAACAACTGGAGGCTGTTCTCGCAGCCTTTCAAAGCGTAATTATTTTTGACATTGACAAAACAAATTGGCATTATTTTATGTTTTAGTTACAAGAGCAGTCCCAACAAACTATCCAGGAGCAGCAACAGCAAATAGAACAACTACAACTACAACTACAACTACAACAATCACAACAACAACAGCAAGAATTAACACAAGAACGTTCACCAGAAGATACTCAACAACAACAACCAGCATCATCACAATCAACAACAATAACAACAGCTGCAGTAACACTAGCACCAACAGCATCACAAACGGTACCACAGGAACGTTCAGAAGGAGCTAAAGCATGGAGACGTATGCTCCTCAGTTTTACCCGGCGGCGTCGCAGACGACGTCAACGACGTCTTCCACCTTCATCCGAATCATCAAATTAAAGAAAAAAAAACAAAAAAAAAGCAAAAAAAATAAAAAAACAAAAAAAAAGAGGTAAGAAAAAGAAATAATTCTTGTAATTACTGATAACTGTATCTGGCGTACTTGTTTATTCAGGAAATTATATATCATATAAAAGTTTTGGTAAACAATCGGATATTCGTTGTTTAATACCAAGACTTTGAGTAAGAAAATAATTTTCTTTTGTTTTCGTCATAATAATATTTAAACTTTTTTAAAAATTAGAATGAAATTGATGATCGAGAACGAACAATGATTGTTGTTGCAACAGCAACATATAAAACAAAAAAAATATTTTTTTTTCTTGATCAAACTGAACAAGATGTCATATTTAAAATAACATTAACACATGATCCAGAAATGGCAAGGGTATAAGGCATAAAAAAAATATATTTAAATAATCTTACATTTTATATTTTATTAGGCAACTGAAGTGTGTTTTAAATATTTTGATACTGTACCTGTTGCTTTAGTACTGTGTGTTCTTCGTACTCGTTTTCTTTTTATTGCTTCAGAATTTGGTAATCAGTATGTATTGAATATAAAAAAAAGTATTTCGTTTTATAATTAATTAATTAATTAATTATTTATTTATTTATTTCTATTAAATAGTTATCTTTATCAAATAACTCAATTATATGATGCTGATGATAAACCAGCATTTAGTTCATCGAAAACATTTGACGAAGAAGATACATTTTTTTTCGTACCATGTAAATTAAACGATCTTATATTAGTTGATGAAATGGATAGTTTGTCACCTATAACGGTATGTCATATTGCTGATCATGAGAATGAAGATACACCACAATTTTATGTTACATGTGGTTGTGGACCTCGATCAACGCTTCGTATTCTTCATCATGGTGTAGAAGTAAATTTAAATGAATAAATGTAAAAGAAAAGACGTTTATGTTTTGTTTCTTTTATTTGTAGGTAACTGAAATGGCTGTTTCAGAATTATCCGGTAATCCAAATGCAGTATGGGCTGTTAAACGACGAGCAGATGGTAAAAAGAAATGTTCTTTTTTTTTGTATTTGATAAAATAATTTTCTTTTATTTCTAGATTAACTTGATCCATATATTATTGGTTCATTTATTAATGCTACTTTAGTATTATCAGTTGGTGAAACTATTGAAGAAGTAACTGATTCAGGTTTTCTTGGTACAATACCAACATTATCATGTAGTCAATATGATGATTCATTGCTTCAGGTTAATATTATAGTTATTAAGTGAATTTTTTGAAACTTTCTTTTTCTTGATTAGATTTATTGTGAAAGTATTCGATATTACTCGTTCTGATAGACGTGTTAATGAATGACGTGCACTAGGAAAAAAAACGATTGCAAGAGCAGCTGTTATTCAATGACAAGTTGTTACTAGTTTAACAGGTGGTGAACTTGTTTATTTTGAAATGGATGCAGTAAGATTAAAAATAAAAATATTTATTTATTTTTTTTTTTTGTATTAAGACTGGTCAATTGAATGAATATACTGAAAGAAAAGAAGTGCTAGGTGATATTATATGTACGGCTTTAGGTTCAGTACCCGAAGGTGAATAATGATAACGTTTTCTTGCTGTTGGTCTTTCGGATAATACTGTTCGAATTATATCACTTGATCTTCAAGTTAGTTAAAAGATTATAATAAATAAAGAAAATCTATTTTATTTTTTCTTTTGTTATAGTGAATAGAATTGTCTAAGTCGTTTAAATATGCAAGCACTTCCAGCTCCAGATAAATCTTTATGTATTGTTGAAATGAAAATAACTGAAGGTGTTGTTGTAATAAGTCGTCGTGAACAACAAGTTGATCCAAGTGGTACATCATTTTCAAATATTGGTTCACAAGTAAAAATAAACAATTTATTTATAAATTAAAAATAATAAAATTACAATTTTATTTAAGAATAGTGTACTCTTAAGAAATATTCTTGGTTCTATTACAAGTGACATATCAGATATTCGAATACGTTATATTGGTTCAAAACTAGTTAAATTATTTCGAATTTTAATGCAAAGAAATGAAGCTGTAAATAGAATTTGTTTCGAAATATAAAAAAAGATTTTTATTTTTACATTTTAGCTATGTCAAGTCGCACATGGCCTAGTTATACATATCAAGATCATTTTCATTTAATACCATTGTCTTATAAATGTCTTGAACATGCATTGGGTTTTATTTCTGAACAATGCCCAAAAAGTATTGTTGCTATAGCTGATAATACACTTCGATAAATGTTAAATTTAAAAAAAAATTTATTTTTGTTAATATAGAATTTTAACATTAGTAAAACTTGGTGCTATATTTAATCAAAAAATTTGTAAACTTAAATTAACACCAGGTCGTATTGTAATTCATTCTGAAATGAATTGACTTTATTTAATTGAATCTGATTATTTATCATATATATTGAAATAAGTAAACAACAAGAACGTGAACAAATTGAAAAGGTTTATTTAAAATAATAATAAATAGATTCTATTTCATTATATTTAGGAAATAATTGATGGAACTGATGATATAGATAAAGAAACAACACGAGAAATTGTTAATGCAATGTTAACAGAAAAAATTCCTGAAGAAACATTTGGTTGACCAAAAAGCAGCAAATGATATGTGAGCAGTACAATTACGTGTTATGAATACAAAATTTGTTTATGAATTTGAATAAAATGAATTAGCTGTTAGGTAAGAAAAAATAAAAATAAATTCATTTAAAAGTTTTTTTTGAATTTTAGTTTATGTTTAATGCGTTTTGATACTCGATCAACTAATATATTTTTATTAGTTAGTGTTGCACGTGATCTTATTCTTTCACCACATTCACATCTTAGTGAAATGATTTATTATTTTCTTATATTAGAAAATAGTGAAAGTCTTCATTTTATTCATCGAACTATCGTAGATGATATACCAATCGCTATATATCCATTTCTTGAATCTGCTTTAATTGGTGTCGATTCTAGTTTACGTATATATGATATTGGAAAGAAAAAATTACTTAAAAAATGTGAAAATAAAGTATGTAGAAATAAAAAAAATTCTTTTTATTAAATTAAATATAAATCTTCTGTTTCATTAAAATTCAGAAGTGGTTTTTTTTTTAAATATAAATTACTGAAATTATAACAGAACAAAAATTAAATAGAAACAAGTTTAGCTCGTTGAAATATTTCTAAATATGTCTTAGCGTGTAAAAATTATTTACATAAAACAAGATTTACAAATGTATATATATTTTGATCTTTAATTTTAGAATATTCCCAATCAAATTATTAAAATATATTCATTAAGTAATCGTGTATTTATAACTGGTGTACAGATTCTTCGTTATAAGACAATGGAAAATTAATTAGTTGTAGTTGCTGATGATATATGTCCACGTTTTACAGTTACTTGTTGTTTGTTAGATTATAGTACAGTATGTTTAACTGATAAATTTGGTAATATTGTTATTGTAAATTATAATTGATGCTTTTGTTTTTGCTTTATTTATTTAAATTTGGTTTTTTTTTTGTTAAGTTACGTGTTCCTTTTGATGTTAATGATGATGCTGAAATTGATCTAACAGGAAGTAAAGATTTATGGAATTGTGGTTTATTAAATGGAACATCAAATAAAGTATGGATTTAAATAAAAAGAAATTTTTTTTTGTTTTAAAATTATTTGTTTTTAGTGTAAATTATTTGTACATTGTGTATGTTGAAGAAATGGTTATATTAGTTCAATGAGCGACATTAATTTTAGGTGAATCAGAATCTCTTGTTTATATAACATTATTAGGTTCAATATGTGTACTTATACCATTTACATCAAATGAGGTAAAATAAAAAATGAACAAATGTATGAAATGATGATTAAAAAATTAGTTGTTTACAATTCAGATAATGAATGATGAAAACTTTTATAGATATATATTTGATCACATATTGATTTGAGAAAATTAATTTTTCTTTTTAATATTTTCTATTTAATAGGATTATGATTTTCTTCAACATCTTGAAATGCATATGCGAGCAGAACATCAAAACATTAGTTGATAGAGATCACCTTGCTTTTCGTTCATGTTATTATCCAGTTAAAAATGTTCGTGGTGGTGATATGTGTGAACAATATAATCATCTTCATATAAATAAACAAAAAATGATTGTCGCAGAATTTAATCAAACAACAAGTGAAGTTGCCAAAAAATTGGAAGATATATTCATACATGTTTTGCCTTCTAATCAATAATAATTCGTCGAAAATAAATAAAAAAAAAATTTTTTCTTCTTATTCTATCTGTATTAATGCTTGTGTTCATAAAATTCTCTTTGTTAATATAGAGAATTCTTATATAAATATTTCATTTATAAAAAATAAACAATAGGACATTACAAAATAATACTAATTGACTTAAATACATAATGCATTAATATCAATATTATATGAGTCACTCCACGTAAGCCACGACCGGAATACATGTGTGTCTATTTGAAAATGGAAAACAGACGACATTCACATAGAAAACGGTAAGTATTTGTATAACATGTTAACAATGAACTGAATGAAATAACCCAAAAGGAAAAAATCCAAGAGAAAACACTTTGAAAACTACCTGATAGAACGAAAGAACGTAATATCTATAGCAATCATATATATGTAAGGAAAGAAAGAGAACGATCATATGGATAATACTCATGCTATGATGAGATATATTCACGATCCACAAATTGGAAATTCCATAGAATTCGTGGAATTCAATAAAACAAAATTTATACATTTACAAGCGTATAAAGAGAAGAGAATTCAAGGATCAGATTAGAATTACTGTAATTTAATAGAATTCTATCGTTTAATAGTTATAGAAGAAGTACAGACTTTATGAATGTCAGTGGAAATCGAGTAAATGAAGGAATTCAAGTAGTTCAATGATCAGATTAGAATTATTGCAATTTAATAATATTTTATCCTTCAGTAGGCATAGAGGAAGTGTAAACCTTACAAGTATCATTGGAATTTCTTGGAATTTAAGGAACTCAATGATCAGAATAGAATTTTTTGGATTTTAATAGAATTATATCCTTCAATAGTTATAGGGGAAGTAGGAACATTATAAATATCAGTGGAAATCAGGGAAATGAAGAAGTTCAAGCATCGCAATGGTCAGATTTGAACTCTGAGAATGTGAGAAAACTTTATCGTTCTATAGTTCTCGACAAAGTATAGATCTTATGAATTTCAATGGAAATCAAGCAATTCAATGATTATGTTAGAATTCTTGGAAGTTAATAGAATTGTATGCTTCAATGGTGATAGAGGAAGTATAGACCTTATAAATATCAGTGGAATTCAAGGAATTCAATAATTAGATTAGACATCTTAAAATTTAATAGAATTCTTCTCTTGAGTAAGTATAGCGTACGCATAGGTGTTATAAATATCGATAGAAATCGTCTGATTCATAGAATTGTAGCACTAGATTACAATTCTTGAAATGTAATTGAATTTTGAAATTTGATTGGAAAGGACAATGATAAATATCGAAAATTTTCAGTGAGGATGGGCTGATTCTTTATGATTCTGATAATGCAATGATGTAAGATATGTCCTAAATCCACACAGAAGTCATCTGTGCTAGTGCGATTCAAGAATCGTGAATAGAAAGAAGTCAAAAAGTATCACTACATATTTGAGATTGTATCAAATACTGGAAATCACGTCGTATTCTAATGGTAATGTGTTACTTAATAATTGGCAGTGTAATGGACCGATCGTCATAATAGCCTTTGTGTTTAGAACAAACCAGACGAACTATCTGTTATTCCAATCCGTAGAAAATTTTACCTGCTCATGAGCGAATCATAAACCCATGAGAGCTTGAGGATATGAGTAGTACAGTCAATTGTATGTCAGAGACTTTTCGCCCTCACCCTTCCGTATACCCACACCTACGCCCTCTAACTTTCCTATTTAACTACTGAAGGGTAGAATTCTATTTCGATGATTAAATTCCTTGAAGTCCCTGAATTCCATTGACGTTTATAAGGTCTAAATTTCCTCTATAACTATTTATGGCTAGAAGTGTATTGAATTGCTTGATTTCTTTATACGCACGCTTGTAAATGTATAGATTTTGTTTTATTGAATTTCAGGAATTCTATGGAATTTCCAATTACTGGATCTTGGGTACTGCTGTTTTTCTTTATAGTTCCAAAGAATACATATGAAATTTAACAAATATTATGTATCTAAATAGTTCTAGGAAAAATAAAATATAGATATGTCAATGTTCAAATATTTTATTTTAACAAATTTTGTTTCTCTTCGGTTAAAAATTTTTCTTTTCATATGTACTATTTTATTGAAGTCAATATAAAACAAAAATATTTAAAACTCAGTCTTATCCTTCTCATTTTACTTCTAGCTTAGTAATTTAAGTAGTTAGTTGCTTTGTAACAATTTTTTTCTTGATTTATATTCTTCATACAAGTATACTTGTTTAAAAACTGGTGCTATTGACGCATTATCATAACAACTAAAATGATTTGACAATCATACAAAACAAAGGTATACATCTATTTAATTTTTTATATAGCTGATTTGTTGATACATTAATCGACGATCTTGTTCTCGATCTTTCCAGACTCTTGATTTTCTTGATTATCAGCCAAAATTCTTTTAAATCATGATATTCAGGCAAGGTTCCTTTTGAGAGGAAAGATAAAAGGATTCTTGTTGGAAGTTCAAGATGTCAAAAAAGTTGTCTGATTATTCTGAAGTAAAAGAACCAGGCAAGAATTACAAGATATTCAAGATTTTTTTAAGTTCATACAAGAATCTTTTTCCTTTCCTCTCACGAGGGAAGGCCATCAGCTATCTCCTCGCTTTTCAGCTGAAAATCAGTTGACAATAGGTAATCAAACATGCTGATTCAGAATATCATAATGATTTTTGCCCGCTTTCGATTTAAAGACACGTTTTTTAAGGTTCTAAGCGAAGTTTTGAGCGAGTTTTCTGCGGCTAATACTTAAAAAAGAACAGAAAGAAAAGCAGTAACTTTTTTTTATCAGTTGTGTAAGAATATTAGCGATTTTTCCCTCTTTTTTTGAGTTTTTGACGCTGAAAACTCACTGAAAACTTCGTTTAGAACCTTGAAAAATTGTTTTCTGTAGGTTTGATGACATGCTCTTTCATTTGAGCAGATCAAGAAAATGTTTTAGTGAAAATAACTTTCGAGCTGAAAAACCAAGATCCTTAAAAAACGTTTCTTTAAATCGAAAGCGGACAAAAACCATTGTGATATTCTGAATCAATACGTTCGATTACCTATTTTCAGCTGAGTTTCAGTTTAAAAGCGAGGAGACCGTGGGTGGCCTTCCCTTGTTAGTCTAAAAATTTATCGCTACTCCTCACTCAGGGTTCAAGCAAAAATTGAATTTTACAACATTTTTAAGACGTCGTTTTTCTCTTAAAACATTTATCAACAGTGACTTTAGGTACAATTGTCAAAAAAGTCGCGTTCTTTCAAGATTTATCAGTTTTATTTTCTTCAATCAATCTAAATATTTTAAATTTTTTAGCGGAGTTTTATTTTATTTCTTGAACAGCACAATTATAACAGTATCACTTGGTATAAACTTCTCAATCTCAACTAATCGCATTGATACTCTGCTACAGAGTAGATTTAAGACAGCGCGCTGGTTCTAAAATATATCAACTTTTTCTATAAAATGTATGTGAAAAAATTCAAGATTTACACTTGAAGGCTCGCGTTTTGGGTGGAGCTATTCTTCTTTTCGAGTGAGAAATAGCCGATATTCATCATTTAATAATTTTACAGATACTAAAGCACTATAGTACAATATATTTATTGTACAAAACTAATAAACATATGAGAAAAAAGTACAGAAATCGATATTTTTTGCTATATTATCCTTTTACCGGCAATAAGTGACCTAATATATTGGCTAGATTTTGCCGATTTTTACCATCTAAAACATTTTTTCAACCGGTCGGATTGGACCGGGTTGAAAATTCTAGCCCGGTTACAATCCTGATTGAAGTTTTATATAATGGAATATATGAGATATATGAAATTTGTTTATAAGCTTCAAAAAATTCCTAATTATTTATATTATTTCAATCAATTTTCAAATAGAGAAAAACATTTTTCACAATAATCAGCTAAAATACTAACGAATTTTTAATCTTTTTTCAACTCCACAGAGTGTTCATTTCGAAAAGAATTCATACAATGATTTATTTAAAATTTTTTTGAATTTAAATAAAAAAAATCACTTCATTTTTATCCAAATGTGAGGCTAACAGTGAATCAAAGAATATTTCATATACCGGATTTTTTTTCAATTATGAATGCTAGTGAATCGTCGTGGATCCATCCATATTTCACATATCATATTTTTTCAATTGTCAGTCTTAGTGGATTATTGCAAGACTACGAATGTTTTATTTATATTTGTTTTCCTAGTGTGCCTTCGTGGGTCTAAAGATATTTTATATATCTCTTTTTCCAACTGTAGGTTTTCGTAGACCTATGGATACTTTCCATATTTTTTCTTGTTTATGGTAGCTTCAGTGGGATTTAACAATAATTCATACATCTTTTCTTTAATGGAGTGGAGTTTGATGAGTCTAGCAAGTTTATAATTTAGACTCCATAGCAATAGCCATATAAGACTCGGGCTATGCATAAGAAAATATATCAAATATCTTCAGACTCTAGATGCACATTAAGACAGATCCTAGAAAGAAAATGCATAAAATAATCATAGATCCATAAAGACGCGTCAAAGTCCATTATAGGAAAAAAATAGCATATATGAAATATCGATAGATCCCCGAAGGCTCACTAAGACGCACCATAGAAGAAAAAGGTGTACGAAATATTCATAAATCCTTGAAAAGGTACTGTAGGAAAAAGTAGATGAAATTAACGTTAGACTCACGAAGACCTATACTATTTTTAAGTAGGAGTACCCGAGAGTTAGGAGCGAGAGCGATGACAAGTGATGGAAGTGAGAATGTTAATGGCTGTTAGAATGAGAGTTAGAAGTGAAGCAATATTGAGAATATGGGCGGAATTTTTCGTATGTTGAGTTCTTTTAGTGCTTAGATGTGGTTGTATATTGAATCGATATGACTGTGAAAGACGTTTGTGGTGCGGTTGAGGCTGACGGTGTTGAAGTCGGTAAAGTTGAGAACGATAAAAGTGCTGAAAAATGGGTCTACCATTTTTAGACTCACTATATCTGTGCTCTGGTCAAAACATATACTTTTTTTTATCTCGAATTCAACAAAAAGATTAGAAAATACCAAAGAGTGAAAGACAATCACCAATTTTCATTGTTCTCGAATTAAAAAAAGACATTTTATATTAACATATTTAATTTTACTCTTTTCTCTACTTCCTTTTACTAAATTTTTGATTTTGTTTCTAATTAAAGCTTTCACTTGTAAGTTTTTACTAAAGCTTGTTGTTCGTATGACTTTTCAATAATTTCGAGTTTGCTGGAAATTCAATATAGAAATTCAACCAATTTAAATAATTAATCATATTACAAGTAATTGATTCTTTTTACATAAATCAGATAAAAATGTACTTTAATGCATGCACCATTTATCTATGAAATAATATTAATTATTTACATAGTTAGGAAATTGTATTACAAAATTTACTTCATTATGTAAAAAAAATAAAAATAAATCTATTTCTACTAATATGAAATGTATTTTACTTACCACAGACATTCGAAACAGGAAATAAGCTTGTGAAAAAAAATTTTTCTTGTTCCGACAATTCTTTTGAACAACCAACAACTTTAGGTGATTTTTTTCTCAGTCGTTTAACCAGATGTTGAAATAATTTTGGATCATAATCAAGAAAAACATTACTTTTATTATCAGATTTTGTAATATTCGACGATGTAAGAATGTTACCCAAAGTAGAATTAGATATTTGATCAAATGTTTTACCCTGATTTTTAATTATTTGACCACCAACATTAAAAGTAATAATATTATTTTCTAATGATGAAAATTGATTAAGATTTAATTTTTTAAGCATTTTTTTAAATGGCTCAATAAGTGAAGGTTGTGAAGGAGGATAAAATTTAATTATATTATTTTTATCTAATATTTGTAATTGGTCAAGTAAATGACGAAAAATAATTGGATTAAAATCTAAAAAAAACTTCTTTTTTTATCCATGGGTAATCTTTGTTCCCAATCACCATTAAACATCATTGAAAGAATTGATTTTGAAGCACGAGTAAGTGTTTCACGAGTTGTCATCATTATTTCACCACCAACATTAAGTTGTATAACATCTGTATCTTTAATACATTCTTCCAAATCACCTTGACTTAAAATTCGATCTTCATCGCATTTCATACGACGTTGCGGTTTTACAACTTCAGCAGGATTTTCTTCATGTATCGATTCACTTCTTTTCAATTGAATAGTGATTATGGAAGTATTATTATAATTTACCCATATTATAACAAACAATATCAACTAATTTATAAAATCATATTTCAAATCTATATTCTTACCAAATGATTGAAATACTTACTATACGTGGAAGAAATGACATATTTATGTTTTTTCAGAAAGAAGATATGCTATACTTCCTTTTCTTAGTATTTATAGAAGAAAAGATACATCGTATCTTTTTTCTATCTTAGTGGAGACGATAAATGATGTCATGAAATATTCTTAAATATGATGGCAAGGAAGTAAGCAAGACATCGTCGAGAGAGAAGAAACAAAAGAATCTTTACCATTTTATCCGAAATAATATCGTTACTATTACAACAAAATGTATTATCGTCTAAGAACTATTTTATTTGTGCCCGTTTCGTCTTTTATGCATATAACGTTTCTAAACCAGATAATATCAACGCATAGTAATATTTATTATAAAAAAATATTATAGTTATTTCTATAACAAGTAGCACTCATTCTATGGATTCGCTGACACTTTTCTGGAAGAAATTTAGTATAATTATCATAGAAATTAATTTCGATTTCGATTATATTATATTATATCTCACAGTCTTCTTGATTGCATGAAAGCTAGGAAACAAACATCCACTCTTTAGTGATGATCGTTTTATAGAAATATTCCTATCTGTGATTCATATATAAATAATAATCGTCATTTTAACTCATTTCTTCATGAAATAAATCTTATTTATTGTATTCACGTTAACCTTTGAGATCCAGTAGGATATATATTTCCCATATAAAGAATTTTCAAATTTCCGATTTTTGAGAATCTTGAAGATATTTTCAATGAATATTGAAAATTGGTGAAGATCCGTGCAAAACTACATGGGTGATAGAGTGTATGGAAAACATAAAAAAACACACCATGCCATGTTTTTTCAGCCTCACAAAAAAGTCAATTTCCGTCAGAAATTTTGAAACTAAGATAGATACGTAGGAAGATAACTTATCCTTGGATCTTTCAGATATGGTATGATTTTTTTATTCAAAACCTTCTTTTTGCCTAAAAATTTTAATGATTGCTGTAATCGACTGCTTGAAAAAGATGCTTGTTTTGAAAAAAGCAAAAAATCGTTTCCGTATTTTCTCGGTTTTTGATCTTTTGATCTTGTGACCAAGATTTCTCTGTCCAAGCTCATTCAGTATATTTATTTGTCATCTTTTGTTGAAAAGAGTATGTCAAGATGTAGAGAACTACAGTTTCTTTTTTAAATTAAGCTTTATTTTTATTATGTATATAAGCATTTATGTAAGTGGACATTTAGTGTTGGCATGGTTTTTGAGTCGTGAAACTTGTGATTCATTTTCTCCATTAAAAGAGTGAGAATTCAAAAAAAGGATTATGCGACGTCCCACATCTCGACGTGCTCTTTCTAACAAAAAGAAAAACAAAACCTATGATGTGAGCCTGAACCGAGAAATATTGACCACAAAGTGGCTATTTTTTACTCGTGTTTGGCAAATATCTTGCTCAGTTGCCATAGTATAGAACTGAAAATTTTATCATAGACTCTCCACTACAGCTTCAATGTATCCCAAAAATTTCAGCAAATTCGGCTCAGTAGAAAAAATTTGGACTTCAAAGGGTTAAACGCGATGCATCTATTAACTTCAAAGCTGAACTAATATCAATCGATATAGTGACGTTAAATATGCAAATGGCTAGCTGTGAGCGACTGATTGGAACGAGACCGACGAACGACTAGATGTTAATTTAAAAGCTTTAGCATAAGTACAATAAGTGAGAGTTGAGGCACTATGAGAAAATGGCGAATGATTCGATTCTTGAGGTAAAATAATTCTTTATTAGACGTTTGACATAAAAAGAACCTATTTATTAAAGGACTTTTGAATCCTAATATGGTGTTATTTGCTTGTTGTCATTCCAAATTTCTGTTCACCTAATTCCGAACATCATATGTTTTTTCTTATATCAGGAGATCGTAACGAACAAATGCTACCAGAAATCCCAATGAAAATTGCGGCTAGATGTTTTATTCCTGTTTTCTTGACTAACGAGGGAACATCGCCAACTGTCCAAACCCTTTTGAGTTCGGACTTTGTGCATAAGATAGACCCCAATGAGGTATGAAAAACCCCCAAAAGATTAAATCCCCTTAGGCCTTCTGTCCAGAGTTATACACATTTTACTGGAATTTTGCCCTCTGGCATGGTATATACCTAAAAATTGAATGACAGTATTTCGACCTGAAATTTTGCCCAAAGAGAGGTCTATTGGTAATTAGAATGTTCTGAAAATTTCAGATCAAAAGAATGTTTACTTCTCGAGATATTAGACTCTCGAAAATGACCTGTATACCACAAATGATGCTAGAATTTTCCACATTTTGAAAGTTTAATATCTCGAGAAGTAAACATTCTTTTGATCTGAAATTTTCAGAACATTCTAATTACCAATAGACCTCTCTTTGGGCAAAATTTCAGGTCGAAATACTGTCATTCAATTTTTAGGTATATACCATGCCAGAGGGCAAAATTCCAGTAAAATGCGTATAACTCTGGACAGAAGGCCTAAGGGGATTTAATCTTTTGGGGTTTTTCATACCTCATTGGGGTCTATCTTATGCACAAAGTCCGAACTCAAAAGGGTTTGGACAGTTGGCGATGTTCCCTCGTAAGTGCTGCACGAAGTCGTAGAAGACAAATACTTTTGTGTAAACGATTTTGAATGACATTCTTCGATAGAATTTAAAATTGCTTTATATAACAAATTCAGGGTTCATATGTTCTCCATCTGATAATGTAAAACTACAAAGATACGAAATATAGAAACATTTCATCGAACAGTTATCGACTGATCAAAGAATTTGTGTTAAACCAATTAGATTGTACGACCTAAAATATGACATATGTAAAATCATTAGTCGAGAATTGTAAGATTGACTGTCACAGAAAACAAATAGCAGTTCTAAGACCCTATATAAATTTATAACAATCCATCAATTGTTCGTGTTAAAGTTTTCCTATGAAAAATTCTTTTCATAGCTAAAATCCGTAAGACTCCGCATTATTGACGTGCATCAAAAAATATCTACTACTGTAACGAATTTAAATGATGGCAAAAGAGAAAAGGTAAAATATGAGAAGCGTATTACCACACAAAAAGAATAATGCTCAGTCATCCATGGATAAGTGTTAATAGCAATGTGATGATACAAAGGATAGCAATTGTATAACAACACACAGAAAAAGGAAAGGTATTACATAAATTAATACGCTTATTGGCACAATTATTACTAGAAAATCGAAACCTCATAGTAGTGACAATAATATAGGACATTAAATTCATTTGAAGAATCATTTAGCGGAGCAGAAACGTGTCATAATAACTCTATGAATAAAGGCAATGAATAATACAATGTCGCAAAAGTAAATAGAAAAGAAACCGACAATAAAAGTAAATATTCAATCCTATTTTTTTCGTTTCATCTCACAGAACGGGCGAAAGGTAGATGGATGTTTTTTTTATAGTCGGTACTCATTTATATATACACTGATTACTTTACGAGAGGGTAGATAGGCAAAATGGATACGTCTACAAATGCTGCTTGGACTTGAAGATGAGAGTGGACATATTCTTAAGAAAAAGAGTAGTTAGTCACTCCTCTATTTTAAAAAATAACTTCTTTCTTATTGAAACAATCTCTGGAAATGAAGAAGATTTTTTTAAATAAATATTTATTTTTTGTTTTTGTAATATTTATTAGCTAATACCCGTTCCTAAAAAAAGGTCGTTGGATGTCATTTGAATAACTTTTGAACCAACTGACATAGATAGTTACAGCTTTCAACGTCGGAAAGAGTAGATAAAGACTCATCGAAATTCGTAGAAAAAGATTTTCAAAACATTGCTTTTATCTCATACGTTAAAAAACGCGATTTTCTATCAAAACATGTCAATGCCTAAAATATCTTATTTGTAGTATTTAAGAATAGAGTTTCTACATACTTGATTGTATCTCTTCATTTGACGCTTTTAGCGGACTCCTAAAAATTAATAAATTAATATCGTGACTAAAATCTTCATTTCTTCTTTTCTTTGGTGAAAATCGCAGCTTTTTATACGAATTGATTCAAAAGTTATTCCAAAAAAACCCTCTCGCCTTAGTTTTGAAATGAGTATTATACACTACACATTTTTTTTCTTTCTTTCTTCACAACTGTGCAGAATAATAACAGAAAGAATAAGGCAAACATGCTCGCACTGCTGCTGTTTTGAATAGACGTATGGCCGTGTCAGATATCCTTGATTACTCCAAAGAAAAAGTTAAAATTGTAAGTAAATATAACATACTAAAATAAAATACTATGCATTATGTGTCGTATATGTCGTAACGAGCACCACGTGCCGTATCTTTTGCGTTCTTGACTGAATGTATATAGCAAAGAACGGTAGAAACACGACACGAGGTGCTCGTTGTCGCACATATTAGTTTACAGTAAACAGCCGAGTATTTCAGTGCAAAAGAATCTCATTTCTATACTTTATTACAATTACATTAAAAAAAACTATGATTGTAGATTCACTTGTCTTCCATAATAACCATAGTCGTAGGTGAAAATGAACAGCAACACAATAAACGAACATGCAGCGAAATGGATGTGGAAAGCAATGCGTGACCAAGAGATTCTTGCTTCGCACGTGAAAGAAGGAGCATCCGAATGGTACTCGAAACTTTTGGCCAATATTGCTGGAGCTGATGGAGTTCTTGCACCATCTGAAAGACGTTGGATCATAGGAAATCGTGCAGCTTTTGGTAAAATTTATTCTTCTAATTTGAGTCATACTATCTAGTCATGATATTTGTTTATAGGTGCTTCAGAGAAACTCCTGGCTGAATTAGAAAGCTATGAACCTTCAGCAGAAGAATTTGAAAAACTACTTGATGATAAATACAAACAATACATACCTTTGGTAAATCGAATAACAATATATGAAAGTTTTCAAGCAGCATCTGCTGATGGTGAATTAAACGAGGCAGAACGAAAAGCTATAACGAAATTAGCTGCAAAATTAGGTGTTGATGAATCTGTTGTCAAGCAAATAGAAGAGATCCATGATGAAGAAGTCAAATTGAAAAAGCGTCGACATGCATTACTGTTTGCTGATGGCGACATTAAAAAAGCTCTCGACCTGGCCATGCATATGTAGGGTCGTAGAGAAAATCGGACATACTTCTCGACGCGTAGTTTTTATTGTCTTTTCTTTAACACATACTTTTTAATATCTGTTTTAAAATACACTCTTCGCCATTGTTTTCTTTGAATAACTCAGGAACATAATGAACTAGAGATCTGTGCTTTTCAAAAATCGGTCGAGGACTTGAAGGGGCACAAGCCTATGAACAGAACAAGATTTAGTCTTATGTTTAAGGTACTACACTTTTGTAAATCTTTGAAAGATTCAGCTATAAAATTATGATATCTCAATTGCTTTTTAATTATTGTAGTATGAATAGTTACGCTAAAGACACTGCTATTGATCTACATAATCTCGAATTCAATAGTTATTGTGATTCGAAAAATATCTCATCTTTACTGAAATTGACTTATCTTCTTATTTTCTAATTTAAATAATCAGAAACCAATCGTCAATAGAGTTGAGCAGTGAATTCTAGCTAACAATGCTTTAGATATCAGTTATGATTTAAGAAAAAAAACAGTGAAATCTATATATATAAAGAAGAATGTCTGTCTGTCTGTTTGTCTGTTTATCTGTTTGTCTCTCTGTCTGTTCGCTTTGCATTCCGTCCCTGTAAAAGCTACGATCACAAAACTTTCCATGGTGCACCCCCAGGTCCGGAGGAAGGTCTTAGCGCGGTCACCCACCGAGGGTGTGAGTTTGGGGTGTGGGTGAAATCTCATCCAGATAGTATTTTCTTAAGTAACGCTACCAAAGTTTCCGCGATGCTTTTCTGAGTCCAGCTGAGGGTTGATAGAGTGCTGTTACCATTAATAGGAGTAAATTGAGGGTGTTAGGGTGAAATTTCAGCCATGTCATGTGGCAATGAGATTTGCATGAATTTTTCAGAAACTTAACGAATTTGTTATAATTCTAAGATTAATCATTTTGTATCGATGGTTGTTTGGTCTAAATGTGAAAACCGAAGGTTTCTAATAGGTTAAAAGAGGAACAAATGTATACAAGTGTTTCCTTGATTCACAACCATAATGCATCCATTAGTTTTCTATGACTCGCAGAAGCAACGTATTTATTGTTTTTCTTGACTCACAACGGTTACGTATCTATATATTTAAAGAAGAACGTTTGTCTGTTCGATATGCAGTCAGTTCGTGTAGTAGCTAGCGTCACAAAAGTTTTCACACTACTTCCTTAGCTTCTGAGGAAAGTCATCTTGAGGTTGAAACCACCAAACGGGGTGCGTGGAAGGGGGCTGGGTGAAATTTCATCACGATCAATACAGACCGAGTTTCTGATGAGTCTGTTCGCTATATATTTAGTCATCGTGAGAGATAGCATCATGGAACTCTCCACATCAGTTCCTTGAGTGTGCTAATGAAAATCGGAAGAGTGATTGGGGGTGAGAAAGGGAGGCATGCGTGAAACTTCGTCCAAATCGTAAGAGACTGATTTTATTCACTTTCTAATCAAATGAGGCAGTTCAATACAATTTTGAGAGTGATCGTGCCCAAAGTGGATGCGAGTGAGGATGTCAGCTTGAGCTCGATGAAAAGAGTCCCACTGAAGTTGCCTTAAGCACGGCGGGAATAGTTCTGTGAAAGATGCTCCACGCATGGCGGGAAAAGCTCTGTAGCAGAGGTTTCAGGTACGATGAAAAAAGTCCTATGAAAGAGGTATCACGCACGACGAGAAGAGTTCTATGGCGAATACCTAACGCATAGCAGGAACGATCCTGTTAAAGATGCTTGACGCATACCAGTAAAAGTCCTGTCATAGAGGTTTCAGGGGTGACGGGAAAATTTCTGTTGTAGATGGCTCAGCCACAGCGGGGAACAGCCCTGTAAAAGACGTGTTATGTACAGCAGAAAAAGTCGGGTGGAAGATGCAAAACTTTAACCATATTCTCTTTGCAGTGGGTACCTCCTCTAGTATAAGAATAAAACTTTCATATATCTAAATTGTCCTGATTATCTGACTCTTCCAAACCAACAAGCGATCTATCATCATTACTGTTATCATTGAAAGTTTCATCAAACATTGAGTCAATCATTTCTGAGACATATTTATCTACTGCTTTGAATGTATCTTCATATCTTTTAACATGTCAATAATAACTTGTTGACAATGATTTATTGACAGTTGCCAAGTATTCCGTTGCCAAATTATGAACATCATCGAGTCAAAAATTTGTATCACTGTAACGTATTTAATGTTTAAGTCCGGCCCATGCTAATTCATTCGAGTTCAGTACACTGTATCATATCGATAAGCGTAACATTTTCCTAATTTTATTCACTTTATGTCTAGATCATCACTTTTCTGAATGATTGCGTTGACACTTTCGATTCATTCGTTTGTTTACTGTATCATATAGCATTATCGATAATAAGACCCATACGTCGTGCACTATCTAAGAAACAGCGAGTTACTTAGGGCATACCAAAAGTAGTGAGCCTGATACTTTATTCTCGTATAGAAGGCTTGGAGAAATTTTCTTTTTTTACTAATAGATAGAGCGTGTTTCACTCTATTTTTCTATACTATTTGATCAATATGAAACTGTTATCATAATAATAAAATTTCGATAAAATCTGTGTTTGTCGCATATACGCTGGTAGCATGAGCATGAGTGCTTGTGAGTATTTTTGGAATAACTTTTGATGATAACAAGATAGAGAACTGCGGTTTTCGCCGTTGGAAAGAGGAGATGAAGACGCATCAAGCTATGTATTACTGATTTTTCTAACCTGCTTTTTGTAAGGTTTTAGCTCACCTTTTAAAGAGCAAATCTATTGCATGAGTTGTTTATAGTAAATTGTCAATAATCGTGTTCACATTTAAACCGTTAATCGAAGATCTACAAACTGCGTAAGACTCAGCTCTTTAAATTTAATTATTTATGGATAATACCTATTCTAGACGAATCTCTACTAGGATATTCTATCAAATTTTTTGCTTTTTCTTTTTTTCATGAAACAAGCGTTTGTCCGACGGTTAGAAAATAGAATAAAAAAACCGTCAGAAATCATGTTAGAAAAATCGATAATATATGGTTCGATGCGACTTCATCTCCTCTTTCCAACGGCGAAAACCGTAGTTCTCTATATTGTTTCTATGAAAAGTTATTCCAAAAATACACACGAGATTTCATGCTACCAGCACATATGCGACAGAAACCGATCTTATCGAAATTTTATTATTATGATAACAGTTTCATATTGATCAAATAGCATAGAAAAATAGAGTGAAACACGCTCTATCTATTGGTAAAAAAAGAAAATTTCTCCAAGCCTTCGATACAAGAATAAAGTATCAGGCTCACTACTTTTGGTATACCCTAAGTAAAGCATTATTAAGTATGATACTTAAACAATTAATCAATTACCGTATGATCATCTTGATTTGAAACAAATTTTGATTATCCAATTAGTAAAATGAGATACGTTCATCATATGTTCAACATCACATGTGAATATATCCAATGAACCAAGATGAAGCGTAATTTCATTGATGATTCCATTTATTGCTAACGTTTTACCTGGAGAAAATTGATTTAATAGTATGGTATGCAAATTATCATCTCTTTAATCTCATCTTCTGTATCTGACTTTTTCAATTACCCGCGATCATCTTCAGCTATCCAGAAAACTTCTGTTTTCCCCACTAGCATAAATTCATGTTTCATTTTGATAAAATATCATTGCACTATCGCCAAGAACCTTATCTAGCATCTAGAAAGATTTCGCAGATGAAACAGATAGTATCGGGAAATCAAGACGATTTGATGTTAAATACGATAATAATTTAATTGTCATTAGATGTTCTATTTTCAATAATATGGTATTAAATTGGAGTATAATCATGTTTTCTATATATTAGCTCAATCGAACACACTTCCTTCCACTATGTCGTGTTTTTTTTGAAGATGTTATATAGTCGTCGAACATTGATACTTGCTCTTTGTGATGAGAATAATCAAGTCTATTTACGATGTAGTTAAACTATAGATTTATTTTTTTCAAATTCAACATGAATTGTTTGGAAATACGCAACATGGCACTCAGCGGTTGATTGACATTATAAAATGGAATTGTAGAACCAAATTTTTTTGCATTTTCCACAAATAAGATTAGCAAAACATCATTTCTATTAAATCGTCGCAAAACTCTTTGTCTATCAGCAATATTTACTAATTGAAATTATAATTACGAAAATTGTGATTAAAAAGGAAAGCACGCATCTTACAATGAATATTTGTTAAGGAGAGTTACAAAAGTTTTTTCCTTTCTTTTCGATAGTTGAGATGAGAGAAAATTGTGATATGATTTTCTTCTTCTTCAAGTGAGCGAAAAGATCCACTATAGTTCTGTGATGGAATATAAATGTAATGTAACCCTTTAGTGGTGTTAAATTTTTCTGTATCGCACTGTCTTCTATACAAAATGACCATTACTATACAATCTAGTATGACTCCTTAACTCTGTTGATAATTGGTTTCTCACTATTCAAATTTGAAAATAAAAACATAAGTGGATTTCAGTAAAGATAAGACATTTTTCGAACGAGAATAGCTATCAAATTCGAGATGATGTAGATCAATAGCAGAGTCTTTACCCTAACTATTCATTCTACAATAATTAAAAAGTTGTTGATATATCATAAGTTTATAGCTGAATCTTTCAAAGATTTACAAAAGTGCAGTATCTTAAAAATAAGACTAAATCTTGAGTTATTTAAAAAAGCAATGGAAGGTACCATATTTTGAAACGAGTATTACATTGACTGATATTCTTCTATTAGACAAATTTTTATCTATTCTTCAAAAAAAAGGTACAAAGAGATTTAATTGTACCACCAAAGATTGTAACAGAAACCTCAAAATCTGGCAAAATCAACGGTGAAAAATACCGTACTTCTTTAAATAAACTTTTACGCTCTTTCTTTCATAGAAAATTCCTTCATTCTTTTGATTTTTGAAAAATTCAAGATGATCTAAACGAAAATTTTAGAATAATGTTTTCAAATAAACATAATCAGTTATTAATTTTTCCTCAATGATCATTTGGTCATATTCAACCACAAAATTTACCTTTGTTTTATTCATAGTAATCTATTCATAAGAAAATTGAAAAATCAAAAGATGTTTACTATTTAATAAAAATGAAAGTATTAATAATTAATAGATTTGCATCAGTCAAAACCCTTTTTTTTCTATTTTGATATCGCAAAACATTCAGAAGGTATCAAAGTTACGTAGTATTGTCTTCATGCAATTGATAACTTTTGACAAGATACTGCATACGTTTTTTTTTATATATATTTGATTTTTATGTTCAATTTGGCTTTGTAAATAAATCAATGTTTGATATAATTCTACTCTTGCATCACTCAATAATTTCTGATATGAATATTAGTAAACTGTAATTTACCAATATAGTATTAGACTATTTTTAATAGCAAACATATCCTAAGGCATATCTCATAATTCAGCTAAAATAACTTGAAAAGATCAAAAAAACTATTTATTTTTATTATGAATCTTTGTATTAATTAGATCATTGTTGATAATATTTTTTTTCCAAACAAATTTCATTATCTAACATTAATGAAGAGCATCAAGGTCATTTTCTAAAACCTTGATAAAAGAAGATTACTTAACGATATAATTGTTTCCAAAATTACCTCTATAAAAAACATGAAATCTTTTTTTCTAACAAAGCCTTATCAGTATTAAATTAAGATCTTTATGAAAATTATTTTTGTTATTTAATTTTATATCTAAAAATAATAATAAATCAACAAAAATGATTCCATATGACGTCACGTCGCTATATAAAAGAATATTTTTATCAATGATATGAATATTATTTTAAAATGCTTTCATCTGATAGTTACTATATTAGACTTCTTACAAATATTCCCATCTATCTTCAACAATATGTGGCTACTATTTTTTATATTATGGGTAATGTTGGAAATTTATTAAGTATATTGATATTTTTTAAAAAATCTTGGAGAAAAAATGTTTGTGTATTCTATTTTAATATCTGTCTTTTTAACAGTATAATTTTTATTAATTCAACTTTACTTGGATCTATTTTTACTTTTGGTTTTAATATTAATGCACAAAATTCTAATGTTATTTTATGTAAACTTTTTTATTATGTATCTTATCTTAGTTCAACATATTATCCAATTATTCTTATTCTTGCATTTATTGATCGTTTATTAATATCATCACAAAATGTTGATACACGTTTATATAGTTCAAAACGTTTAGCTTATTTTTCTTCTGTTACAAGTATATGTATATGGACTATATTTTCTTTTCATATACTTATTAAAGTTAATATTCAAGAAACTTATCCTAATGTTTTTATTTGTTATTATGATCTGTCTGTATTATATTTGGATTTTATTTCATATTCTAGTTTAGTTTTAGGAATTATTTTACCATTAATTATGTTTATTTTATCAATTTTTGCATTTAAAAATGTTCGACGTATTCGATCTATTCCACGTCAACAACAACGACATCAAATTCATTCAATGACAAAAAAAGATTTTCAATTACTTCGTTGTTTATATATTCATAATATTGTTTATATTATCTGTAGTATTGTAGTAGCTGCAAGTTTAGTCTATAGTACAGCATCAAGATATCAAACACGAACACCATTAGAACAAGCTTTAGATTCATTTCTAAGCAGTTTTGGTGCTTTTCTTCATTATATTCCTTATTGTACAAATTTTTTCATATTTACTAGTGTATCAAAAGCTTTTCGACAAGAACTAAAACGATTTATATATAAAATATGTAATAAAGATTTGATAATACTACGAGAAGAAGAGAACAATCAACAATATACAAGAAATAACAACAGAGAATTAAATAATGTTATTAGTACTATTATTTTACATTAAATGTTGTTTTTGTAAAACTTTTTTGTTCTGAAATTCTATGTTTAATAAACGAAATAATTATATAATACTTGCAATAATATGTAATCTATTATACAATGTGTTCCAAAAGGCATTCATATAAAATAATTCTGTTCTAAATCAACTATTTTATATAAGTAATATCTTAAGAATCTAACAAATCGTTTCAATATTTTAACAGTAAGATATTGAAAAGTTTCCAATAGCTGTAAAAGTCTGTTTTATTCGAAAAATGAAATAGATTTCTTTATTGAGTTTTCAAAGAAATGTTCGTTTTTTTTAGTGTGATTACAATTTAATGAATAAAGTAATAGAATTAGAACATATTCAGTGATAATATTGAAGTGTAATCCTTATTATTTGATTTGTCATTTGAAAAATTAGAATTGCAATCATGTTAGACTAGCAGTGGTACCCAGCTTTGCTCGGGAAATCTACATACTGGAAACTTACCATATTAGAAATCGACAGAAGATGTATAGAAGGCTTGCTTAAGACCTTTTCATCTATTTTTACTACATGTCCTGCCGTGTATACACTTACATTCATTTTTTAACCGGATCATTCAGCAAATACTGTGAGGGTATGACTGTCTTTCTCTTAACTCACGCGTATTGTCATACTTCACATCACCACCCAATGCCGAAACAGTGACACAAAGAGGTGGATATTTCAACAATGGTAGCAAATATTCTGAAGCTTTTGAAAGATTGAGAAAAATTGCAACGTATCATAACCTGCGTGAAATTTTAGTTCAACCCTTTCGCCGGTCATCCTGATTTTCTCTCGATCTCTCTCGGGATCTAAGAGTATGCCATGAAAAGTTTAGCATCCTCAGCTTGTGCGATGTCCAAATGCATAAAAAATAGACCGACGAACAAACTTTCTTCTTTATATATATAGATAAATGGCACGAAATGAATCAGCAAAATCAAAAATTCTGCATTTATGTGAAAAAAATTATTTAATTGATTCAGGAACATAGCCAGGGTTTCTCTAAGGGAGATACACAAAGCACGCAATTATTATCCGACCATCTCTATTATGACTGATACAAGATTGACATAGTTAATTATGAATTCAGTTAACGTTCTGGTTATTATGTCATCAGTTTCTAATTATGTATCTAACAGAAGATATTTTATAAGCATAGTTTCAGATTTTATTGACAAAAAAATAATACAAAAGCCAAATATCTATTCAGGTTGAAATTAAACTAGAGAACATAAATTCTGTTCATTAGCTAGTAAATTTGATTCGTCATTGGTCCTGGGGGAAAATATCAATGATACCTTCCACATTAAAACTGTTTCGAAGTGTTGTTTTTATTGTTTTCATCGTAGAAGATGATCTTTCTGTTGTTGCAACAGCCACTGCTAGTATTGCAAACGTTTCGAACAAATGATTTAAATCAGCATAAAATGATTTAATACGAAGAAGTACATTTAAAGTAGAAATAATATTCGATGGTCGTTCATCTATTGAAGTTTTTTCCGTTTATGTTGCCGCAGCTCAAACGCAGCTTTGACAACATTAAAATTGTTTGATGGTTAACCACTGTCATATAATTCAAATATATCTCTCACGCCCATTAATGTTTGTTAAACTTTTCATCTAATTCCGATAATGTTGTTTCAATAAATGTTTTATAATCATGTTCTTATATTTTACGGGAAAATGTGCTAAATTAAGTTCTGTACTTATCTAAACCAGTGTTAAATCAAAGTAAGCATATCACTTTTATAATATATAGTTTTACTAAAAATCTAACCAAACCAAAACTGTATTGTGGGGGGGGGGTTGCCTCTAGGCCCTACTCTGAATACGTCCTAGATTGATTCTTGAAAGAAAATCGATTGCTAAAAAGCAAGAGTTCAAACCTAGCAGATTAGTATATCTTTTCGTCAAAAGATAGATTAATCTATCTTTCAATTAATGAAGCAGTTTCAAAAAATTTTATTGTGATACTCCTAATCATCACTAATCAATCTACAAACACATATGGCTTTGTCACTCACGAAAAATGAAATTTTTTCTTTCTGATACTTGTGGGCGACGCCACGCACAAAAATTGTAAGTGTCGTTTTTCATAGAATAAACTGGAGAAGAATAATCAGAAATGATTCGTTATTCGAACCTGATACAAATGAATCGATTCTACAATGGCCTACAAAAACCGGCCTTGTGCACATTCCTCCTCCTCCTTTGTCACAATGACAAAGCTACAAAAGATAAGGACAAAGTACGAAAGGATTAAACATCACGTATACAACATGCATTTGACCAGGCTGCTAATAGATAACGTCATACGCGATGACAAAATATTTTTGCATCGGACGAATGACACAAGCATAAATGTTATATTATATAAAGAGTAAAGTTTTTTGTCCATGTCATATCATAATCAAAAATGTATTTGATATTACTTATTACAGTATTCACTCTTTATATTCTTTATTCATTTATTAGTAAAGTAAGAAATCTTCCACCAGGTCCACCTGTTTATTCAATTCCAATATTTGGTCATTTATTTTATCTTGGTAAACATCCTCAAGAAATTTTAATGAAATGGTGTGAAAATCGTAAAAGTGATATAATTCATTGTTATTTTGGAGGAAAATTAGTCATTGTATTAAATAATTATTCTTTAATAAGAGAAGCATTTCTTGATGAAAATTATTCAGCACGAGCACAACCATTTATATTTGAAGAACATTTTCATGGAAAAGGTTTAACATATGCTGATGGAGAACGTTGGTTAATTCATCGAAAATTTGCAATGGATACATTAAAAAAATTTGGTATGGGAAAATATTTTTTACAAGATACTATTTTAGATGAAATAAAAGATGTTTTTCAATTTATTGATAAACAAGAAGAAAAATCAGTTGATATTAAAGGTTTATTAACACATGCTCTTTCAAATATTATTTGTGGTTTTGCATTTGGACAACGTTTTTCACATGATAATCAAGAATTTCGTCATGTTGTTAGTTTAATTGAAGAATTATTTACACTTGGATCTCATGATTCATGGATAACTATATTTCCTTTACTTAGATTTATACCAATAAAATCATTAAGAGGAAATTATAAACAATTTTCAAAAAATTTTAAACAAATATTTGCATTTGCTAAACAACTTGTTGAAAATCATAATCAAAATATAAATGATAATGATGAAGCAACAGATTATATTGATGAATTTTTAAAACAAGCAAATAATGATAAATTATTAAAGAAAACAAATTCTACATTTGATATGGATCAATTAACAACATCAATTACAAATTTATTTATTGGTGGAACAGAAACAACATCAACAACATTACGTTGGGCATTTATCTATATGATTGAAAATCCTGAAATATTAGAAAAATGTCAACAAGAAATTGATTATTATATGTCAACTAAAAATGATCAATCATTTGTTAAAATGGAAGATAAACCATATTTAGTTTATACAACAGCAACTATTTTTGAAATTCAACGTTGTGGAAATATAGCAACATTAGGTGGAAGTACAATGCATAGAAATTTACAAGCTACAACACTTAATGGTTATAATATACCAAAAGATTCTTATGTAGCTGCAAACTTTTATGCTGTTCATGTTGATCATCGACAATTTCCTAATCCATATGAATTTGATCCAACAAGATTTTTATCAAATGATCAAAAATCAATTCGACGTCCTGTAGGATTTATTCCATTTTCAATTGGAAAAAAATCTTGTCCTGGTGAATCTCTAGCAAATATGGAACTTTTTCTTTTCTTTAGTAATATAATTAGACAATACAATTTTCATGTTTCAAATAAGAACGAACAAATCAATTCAAGAAAATTTTATCACACAAGTTTAACGCGTGCACCTTTTGATTATGAAATCTCATTTGTTAAAAGATCATTTTAAATAAAAATAAATGTAAAGGTTCTTTTTTACTTATAATAGTCTTCTTTTAAAAAATGATGGTTCGTGTAATTCATTTTATAGAAAGATAACATCAATGTGAACGAGTACTATTGTTATGATCGAAGAAATTATTGTTTTTTATTATGCGTTATGAGTCAAAATGTAACACTCGAAAGTGCTTACATTACATAATAATTGAAATTAATATTCAGTTTTAAGCTAGATTTTTTATGTGAAATACACAATTCATTGTTATCCAGGACGAATAATCCGAAGATTGGAACCCGTCGGATCCGACAGTTGGATTCAACTGTCGGAAAATGTTGGAAACTATCGGATCCGATGGGATCCCACTGATATTTCTATGATGCACTACAATTAGCTCCAACATGGAGACTTCTCGTTTCAACTCCCTATATTTTAAATTCTAATAGTTACGCTGCTGATCAATCTCTCCAAACTGATCAGCATCATCGCACAGTATTTGTACTTCAAAAAAATAAAATAACTAAAATTTGCACACATGAATTATACTTACTTTATTGTTAGGTATTAATAATACTCTGAACTAAAAAAAATATTATCTTTACAATAACAAATTATACTTACTTTAGTTTTGAATAATAATAATCTGAAACAATAAAAATATTATTCCCTCGACTTAAGGGAGAGTCATATGAAAAAAAATAGTTTGTTTGCTAGTCGCAGATCAAAAAACCATATGCTTAGAACTTCTATATATATAGGTTTTTTTAAACTTTTCCTAAAATTTGGCTAGGGAATATCAATGCGCAGTAACCCAAAATTGAAGTCAGATTTTAGATCTGCCTGAGTACTGGTCAGCAAAAATGGACCAATCAGAAATCAGCTTTTTTCCTTCGAATGAAGGGAGGGTCATATGAAAAAAGATAGTTTGCTTGCTTGTTTGTCGTCGGGATCAAAGGTTAAAAAAACATGTTCTTAGAAAAATCTCTCCAAGAATCAAACTTCACGCTCGACTCAACGCTTAAGGTCTGACCAAAGGTTTTTGGGGTCAGGGAATCGAATGGCACTATCACTTTTAGAATTTTTCCAAATAATTTTTTTTCTAAAAAACGCTTTTTTTAAGAAAATAACGATTTTTTATTCCCTCGACTCAAGGGAAGGTGATACGGAAAAAAGTGAAATGCCTTTGTGTCAGGGGTCAAAAAAACATCGAGTTAAAAAAAACTAAAAGATCACAAAAATTAAAAATTAACCTTTCGAGAAAGGTTTTTGGCATTGAGGTGTGATACTTGATCAACACCATTGTTCATTGTGGTGGTACCTGAATTGATCGATTGATGTTAGGAATTGGTGAGGTTTGATATTTTTCATCGAAAAAAAGTGTTTTTTCACGAATTAAGGTTTTCACCATGGTGTGTGATGAACACCATTGCTCATTGTGGTGGTACCTGAAGTGATCAATGGAGGTATATGGTAGTGTTAGCTTCGTTAGAAGCGTTTATTCCCTCCACAGAGGTGACGACCATAGAAAAAAACTAAAATGAGTTTCTGTGTTTGTCGCTGGTCGCAGGTCAAAAGCGTGATCTGAAAAATATTTGTTTAACGCAAAGGTGTTCGAGGTTGAGGATTCCGAATCTGACATTAGTTTTTCAAAAGGTTTTGAGGTTAATATTTTTTCATAAAGGATACTCCCTCGACTGATGGGAGAGTCATATGTAAAAAAAGTTTGCTTGCTTGCTTGTCATCGAGATCAAAGGTAAAAAAAAACCTGTTCTTAGAAAAATCAATCGAAGAATCGCAACTTTAAGGTCAACTCGACGCCTTACGTTTGACCAAAGTTTTTCAGAATCGAGGAATTGAGTGGCATATTAATATTTGAAAATTTCCAAAAGAGTTTTTTACGTCAGAAAGGGGTTTTTAAAGAAAATGATTTTTTTGTACGAAGTTTGACCAAAAATTCTTCTGGATTAGGGAATCGAATCGCATTATTAGTTTTTTAATTTTTTCAAATAATTTTTGTTGCTTAAGAAATGATTTTTTAAAGAAAATAATTTTTTACAAAGTTTGAGCAAAGTAATCAGGATCGAGGAATAGACTGGTGATACCAGTTTTTTAAAACTTTTTTGAGATTAATGTTTTTACACAAAGGACAGATTTTTTTACAAAAGAAATTTTTCTATAAAATTTAATCAAAGGTAATTGAAGTTGAGGACTTCAATCGACTTTACTTGCTGTTATATTATTTTCCTATAAAACTAGAAAGCTGAATTGTAGAAAAATAGTTGTCAGTTGAAAAGAAGTTTGATACATGAAACGGCTAGCCCTGAGTGGTGCCAACGAACAACTAGCCGTTCTCTCTAATAGGTACAAAAGTTGTGTTTCAAAAAAGATTTAAAGGACTATGAGTTTTTATGGAACGTATTATTTCGGAGTTGCAATCGTGATCGGAATTGAGCGGAATACTGGGCTACCAAAGAATAGAGAAATGGTTTCGGTGCCTGAAGTTTGGAGAGAATACTGTATTTTAGTTACCTATTCTAAGGAAAATCAGTGAATATTTTGAGAGAAGCGAATAATGGCAGAATTAAGTAGTTAGAAGGCGAAGCTTCGCTACCCTATAAAGTTTGATACATGTAATAGCTAGCCGTGAGTGGCACCACGGAGGGCCGCCGACAAACGACTAGCCGTTCCTCTGTAGTGAGGCATCGAAACTGTGCTCCAATAGAGATATAGAAAAATATCTCACAGGATAATTTGTCGCATATTATGTGACATTCGTGGTAACAGTATGAGCAGAATGGCAGCATATTGAAAACGTGCAGTTTTGTCTCAGATGCAAAATGGGGCCGGAGTCATTGTGTGATACTAGAAGCCAACTGGTGGATGCATTCTATGACGATTTGACTAGTTTCTTGAAATAATTGAAATGTGTAAAAGGCAAATGAGAACTATGAATTATCACCTGCTCAATGTAGCCTGGCCGGTGGAACGGCTAGCCGTGAATGGCGCCCCATAGGGGCACCGACGAACGACTAGCCGTTCCCGTAATTGTTCGCGAAAATTTTGCTTCAATATAGACTCACATGAATCAGTTGTAAATTGATTCTTAGCAGTTTAGACCAATGTCGTTATTATTAAATGATCGGGATCATACTAAGGAGCTAAGCCTATAAAATTATGTGTTTTTTAATCAAAATTTCTGTTTCATAAACTGAGAACTAATTGAAAGAGTTTTATATTCTTATGATTTTATATGGAATCAAGAATAGAAATATCTAACATGGTTGGACAAAGTTTGCTTGAATACAGCAATGTAATATTTCTTTGAGAAAAGGGTCAACAAATCCACAGGTTGAGCGCTACCTTGTTGAATTTTATTCTGTAATGATAGTTTTAGAATAGTATAAAAATCTTAAATGATACACGTGTTTCTACTTCGTATTATGTAGAGAATTAAAATAAATTTATCGTTCGCTGAAAGATGTACAGTTTAGGCATAGCGACATCGATTTTTTCGATACATCTCTGCCTCAATGAATTGAAAAATGGAGAATCGCAGAAGGGTGAAGGTGATTTTAAGAGAATAAAACACCACGACCAGTTTCGTCCTATTTTCAAGGACTCATCAGGTGGTTTTCAGATATTCTGCATTAATAAAATTCAAAGGTCAGTATTTATAAGTATTCCAAGTATTGGTAATCTTCGTATAAGCAGAGAGTCAATGTTTAAGAAAACTTCAGCGACGTCAAGCATCACAACAAAAGAAAACAGCGATTGATGTCTATCCACAATTGATTGTCGACGGAACAAAATTATGTTTGAATCAGAGTCAACTCGATTATCTTTCACATCATGGTAAGCAGATGTCTCGCATATATCTCTTACTGAGTAAGTTTGTTTATTTTATGACCCAATTACATTCGACCGAATCAGAGCTATCTCTATCCTGATCTACAACAAGATAGATTGATCAAACGACAGTATGAGAGCATGATCAATACGATGGTGTCTTATCTTGTGCGTGTCCATCATATTCCATCTACTGCTGGTGTTATTGAAGAACTATGTAAACAATTGAAAGGATATTTGTATCGGCAATATACTGCTCCCATTTCATATCTGCAAGTGTATCGCACTCGACAAAAATTGAAACTAGTACAATGGATTCGATCTCGATTGAAAAGGGCAAAGCAAATTCTGCGTGTGACTGATAAGAAAGGGATCTTTCATATTGGAGATACTGAATTGGAGAATGATCCATTATGGGCAGTGTTCGAGAAAGTAGTGCATCTACTGAACGATCTTTGTTCGAAGAAGCAGATCTATGCACATCAACTGGAAAAGATTATGCCAAAACGAGATAAAGTGGCTTTGGCTTATCTCTATTTCGTCCCGAAACCTCACAAAGTAATTCTATGGATGTTTCTATTTTAGTTTATCTTCTGTTTTGTTTTTGTTGTACGAAGGAACTCTGTTACGACCGATTGTTTCGTCGATTATGATACCGACTAGTGCTATTTCGAAATTCTTGGATCAAGCCATTCGGCCTTTATTTGATAAACATGCGCGTATAACAACGGTTATCGATGGTGTGTATTTGATTCGTCGTCTTCAAATGTATGAGAGTGAAGGTCATCTAAGACCAACGACACTCTTCTGTACATTTGCCATTACTGATTTGTATACCATGTTACCACAAGAAGAATCTCTGGATGTAATGACAGAGTTTCTTCTGCAACATGGTTATCATAAACTAAAAGGCATTCCCATTGATGCTATTCGAAAGTTGGCTCGCATCATCATCAAAGAGAATGTCTTCGTCTATGACAAGAAGTTCTATCGACAGATTGTCGGTGGCGCAACGGGTTCGGCTTCCACATTGACATTGGCGAATATCTTCACTTGGAAATGGGAACAAAAACTCGTGCAATGCTTACAAGCTTCCAATGAAATCTGTGGCAGGTTCGTTTCTTCGCGGACAGAAAAATGTTTGAGTAGCTATTCGTCTTTCGTTTGCTATAGATATATTGATGATATCTTCATTACTTGGAATGAATCACTGGAAAATCTTCATCTGATGTGGGATGAGGCGAACAATCGTCATCCCAACATCAAACTGATGCGTCAAATTGGCAAGAGTGTTCCATTTTTTGATGCTCTGGTGGAGAATAAAAATGGGATATCGGCAACGTCTGTCTATCATAAATCAGCAGCGGACCCGTATCTTATTCCATTCCAATCGGACCATCCTCGGCATATCTTTGCTAATATTGTAGAAACTGCACTAATTCGTGCTTTGCGTTATTCATCGACATGGGCAACCTTCACTTATGAGCAATGTGCAATTCAGTTGATGCTACTGTACAATGGGTAAGTCTTTTTCTTTGCAGGATGATTTGTACTGTTTATTGTCTTATTTTAGTTACCCACCACCATATATTGATGTTCGACTGAAGAATTTCTGTTGGAAGTATCTTCATCTGTCATCGTCTCGTCTCCTTCAGGTCATCGATGATGAAAATGAATATGCTTCAATCAGATCAAAATTACTGGAACAATCGACAAGTACTGAACAACAGGTCTTATCACGAATAGCGGCGATTACCAAGCAAGATCAAGATGGCATGAAAGGGGAGAGTAAATGGGATCGATGTCTGATCGTTCATTACAACCATGAACAACGTTTGATGACTTTCAAGAAGGATCTCCATCGATTATGGAATGTCTCCTTTAGTGAAACGTCAATAACAAACACGCGACTGATTGTTGGTAATCGCATTAATCGAAAAACGAAACGTGAATTGATTCACAATCGGCCGGCGAAACAGTCTAGTTGAATGAGAGTTTTAGATAATTGTGTATTTGTTCATTTGTATGTTTTGTTTGTTATAGAATAAAATGAAATAGTTCGAGTCTTGTGAATAGGATGTGAAGGATTTTGTTTTGCATTTGTAGACTGTAATTCATTTCTGTGAAGCAAACGAATGGCTGCGTCTGGATCAGGTCGAATGCAAGTGACTACTCGAGAAGATTATTTGGAAGGTATCCCAGAAGGCTACCACTCGAGGACGCTGGTATCAAGCAATAGTGGGCGATTAGTTTATCTGTCTGTTATGATCTGTGTTATACACCATTCCACATATAACTTCTTTCTCTTTCTTTTCTTTATTTTTTCGTTGTGTGTTAGTCATTGTGTGTTTACATATATATATCGTTGGTTGTTTTACTTTCTCTCTCTCTCTCACTATAAATAAATATCGATTAAGGATCATACCATCTAACAGTGGCGACCCTGGCATTGTTTATACACATAATCGATTTTTTAATTTACATTTAATTATGGAAGTACATACACATAATCAAGTTACATCAGCTGAAGGTACTGATCCTCAAACTACTACACAAGTTACATCAAGAGATTATAATGAAGATCCATCATTATTAACAAAAACAATTGTTGAAGATAAACCACCTACAATTGCTGAATATTCTACAATAGAACGTGATGAAAAACCAACATTATTAGAAGCACTTCGTCAACATGTGAAATCATATAGTGGTAATGATGATGCTCGTGAGTGGTTTAAACATATTCATTCTATATTTTCGGAATTTAATTTAACATTTGATGAGCGATTTGAAATGATGCCATATTTTTTTGAAGATGATGTTTTTATTTGGTATACTTTGAATCAAGATAAATTTCAATCTTATGCTCATTTATGTCAACTATTTGGTCATGAATATTTTAAACCAAAACAAAATCCTGATCTTGATGCCAATGCTAATAGTGAACAAATACATAAATCTTTATCATTACGTTCACCTGTTGTTAATAATGAAATTATTAATGATGATTTAATAAGCTTTATAAGTGATAAACCAAATCCAGTTACTGATCAAGATACATCACCTCATGCACATGATAACAATTTATCTAATTCATTCTTATCTACAACAATTGCCAAAGCTTTAATTGATAAATTTATTAAAGATCCATTAAAATTTTCTGGTGGAAAAGAAAATGTTGTTACATGGATCGATGAAATCGAACAAAAGCTAAATATGATGCATTTAACCAATGCTGATAAATTTAATTTAATTCATATTTGTCTTAAAGGTGATGCATTACAATGGTTTAAACAATATAAAAATAAATTTACGTGCTGGACAACATTCATCAATGAAATAAAAAAATCATTTACATCGAATTTACAAAGTGATTTAGCATTTGAAAAGCTCAAACAATATCATCAAACAGTTCATCAATCAGTGACACAATATTATATAGAAATGATTAAAACAATGAAACAAGCTGATCCACAGATGAATGATTCAACAAAAGTTCGATATCTTATGAATGGCCTTCGTCCATCATTATCTACTGAAACTCGAAGAAATTACCCTACAAATCCAGAAGCATTTTTAGTACAAGCAAAAATAGCTGAAGAACTTACAGCATTAAATAATACGTTTTCGAGTAGTTCAATTAATAATGATGAATTGATATCACCAAACTCCCTCTCATACTCAAATACAAATGATTCAAGAACAAAAAATGATTTTAATGATTATAGTCACAATGCAAATACTGAAGATCATCATCATAATAATAATATTAATTATCCTTCGTATAATAATAATAGTCAACATCGTTTTTTGAATCAAATTTCGAAATCTTCATTTAACAATTCATCTCGTCAAGTAAATACTGCTAAGTCACCACAAAAATTTTCACCATCATCATATAATAATAATAATACACGTCAAAATAATCGTTTTCAACAACATTCTCAATCATCTCAACGTTGTTTCAAATGTGGTTATGCAGGTCATATTGCACGTCATTGTCACCATTTCCTAAATCGAAGTCAATGATAGATGGTCTTGACTTCAATAATTTACTTCAACATCCATCTACTCCTTCTTTAATTTTTATATCTACACATGTTAATAACAAACAAATGAAACTTTTAATTGATACTGGTGCTCAACATTGTTTTATTAATCAAACTTGTTTAAAAAATTTTGATCAGTTAGATTATTCTCATACTACATCTCAACAATTTTTTATGGCTGATGGACTTAATGCAATTAAAGTAATTGGTATTGTACATTTAAAAATTTCTATAGGTGATACCATAACATCCATTCCAGCATTTATTACCACAAACTTATGTGCAGATATTATATTAGGTCTTGATTATTTGTTGAAATATGATTCAGAAATCTATCTGAATAAAAAATTGATTGTCTTTAATTTTAATAATCAGAAGATTATGATGCCAATTAATTCTGAACCATCACCAATTCATCATCCCTTACAATTATCAAATTTTATACAATCATCATCAATGCAACAATTGAATACAATTATAACACCATCACATAATACTACTCAACAATCTATTTTAAATTTAATCAATCATATCTCTAATCAAGATCAACATGATAAACTTCAATCATTATTATTTAAATTTGAATCTACATTTGATATAAGTAATTATAAAATTGCTCAAACCGAAGTTACACATTTTATTGAAACAATACCTCATACACCACCTGTATCTAAACCATATCCTGGTAATCCAACATTAAATACTGAATTGAAAATAATTATTGATAAATTACTTGATGCTGGACTTATATATGTTTCACAATCACCATATGCAGCTCCAGCGCTGTTGGTCAAGAAGAAGGACCAAACTTGGAGATTGGTTATTGATTATAAGAAACTCAATTCTGTAACAATAAAAGACAACTATCCTTTACCAAATATGGAAATTACACTTCAAGCTTTAGGTGCAGGTTATTCTTTTTTTTCGAAATTTGATTTAAAATCAGGATATTGGCAATTCCCAATTAATCCAGCCGATCGTGCAAAAACGGCGTTCATCACACCGTTTGGTTTATTTGAATGGTCAGTTTTACCTCAAGGTTTACGTAATTCACCACCAACTTTCCAAAGAACCATGAGCAATGTTTTATCTTCGTGTACTGATTGCTCTTTGATCTATTTGGATGATATTGTCGTCTTTAGTCGTACTTATGATGAACATTTAATTCATTTAGAAAAAGTTTTAAATGCTTTAAAATCCCACAACTTAACATTAAATTATGAAAAATGTGAATTGGTAAAAGAAAAAATTGAATATTTAGGTCATGTAGTTTCATCAACAGTTATGGCTCCATTACCTTATCGAATAAAATCTATTACTGCTTTACCTGAACCAAAATCTTTATCACAAGCTAATCGTTTTATTGGATCCTTATCATGGTATAGAAAATTTATTCCTGCATTCGCATCATTAGCTGCACCAATTCACGCAGTCACAAATCTATCAAAATCAAATCGACACAAATTTAAATGGGGACCTGAACAATGCAAGTCTTTTTATGATTTAAAACAAATGCTTACTTCATCACCACTTTTTTTAAATTTTCCGGATGATACACAACCAGTTATTTTATCTACGGATGCTTCTCAAGTTGGTCTAGCTGGTGTACTTTACCAAGAGATTAATAATGAAAAAAGAATACTTTATTATCATTCAGAATTACTGAATGATACTCAAAAACGATATATTCCTATTGAACTTGAAGCATTAGCAATTTTTAAATGTTTTAATCGAATGAAATTTTTTTTACTTGGTCGTGATATTATTATTTATACTGATAATTGTCCAATTTGTCATATGATGGATAAGAAAATTTCAAATAGACGTGTTGAAAAGATCTCGATCTTATTACAAGAATTTAATATTCAAAAGATTATACATGTTAAAGGAAAATACAATTGTTTACCGGATTATCTTTCACGACATCCCATTGTAACTGATGATGAATTAATGGGTCATGGTTATGGTTTAGGTTTTAAAAAAGATGAATCATCTTCTATTAAATTAATTGGTGCAGTAGTTACTCGATCAAAATCCAGAACAACACCACAACACACGTCGTCAACAACATCGTCATCTATACCACAAGATACATCATCAACAACATCATCATCTCCTTCACAATATATATCATCATCAACATCACCTTCAAATGATTTTAATCATTCAAATCCTGGTAAAAAATGTTTTGATGTAACTAAGTTAAAAGAATATCAATCTAATGATAAACAAGTTCAAAAGATTATTAATGATTTAAAAGAAAATCCAAATATGTCTTTTATTTATCAAGATGGAGTTTTATATAAATTAGTATCTATTCCACATGGAAAGACTAAACGTAAATTATTTTATATTCCATCATCTATGATCAAGTCATTACTTATTTCTTATCATGATAATCCTCTTATTGGTGGACATTTTGCAACTCGACGAACATTAGAAAAACTTAAACAACAGTTTTGGTGGCCTGACATGAAACAAACAGTTGTTGATCATATTAAATCGTGTATACCTTGTCAAGCTCATAATGTTACTCGACGAAAATCTCCTGGTTTTCTTCATCCAATACCACCACCTGATGGTCCTAATCAATTATTAGGAATAGATTTTTGTGGTCCATTTCCAACAACACCACAAGAAAATAAATACGTACTATGTCTCACGGATTACTTCACTAAATTTATTGTGGCTGTTGCTTTACCAAGTTGTTCGGCTGGTGTTACAGCTGAAGCTATTTTCAAAAATTATATTTGTCTTTTTGGTGTTCCTAAAGCGATTATTTCAGATCAAGGTACAAGTTTCAAGAATAATTTAATGCATTTATTATCAAAGTTAATGGGTTATCATCATATATTTTGTACACCTTATAGACCACAATCTAACGGTCAAATTGAAAGGTTCAATGGAACATTTGTTACTCAACTTGCAAAATTAACAGACAATGAAATAAATAACTGGGATGAATATTTATACCCGATTGTGTTTGCATACAACACTGGGGTGCATGCAACAACAAATATTTCTCCATATGCACTTACATTTGGTCGACAAACAAATTTTCCAACTGATCCTCCAATAACAACATTAACATTTCCTGATCCCCATGATTATTATCGACAATTAGTTCTCAATTTAAAATATTATCATCAAACAGCTAAACAAATTATCTTCAAACAACAACAAAAAACAAAAGTTCGTTATGATTATCATCGTACAGATCCTAAATATGAATTAGGTGAAACAATTTTGACTCGAATATTTACAAATAGATCTAAATTAGATCCAAGATTTTCGATTTATCCCAAAATTATTATTGAAAAACATCATCCAATTTATACGGTTGAAGATATACATACAAAGAGAATTACTAAAGTTCATGTTAGTGATATTAGACCATTATTGCTTTCGAATAATTAGTTTTATTTATAAGTATCTTAAGTATTTAATGAAGCATCATTTGAAACTATTGTTGGTCAATTATTTTATTTTGTATTAAATTATGGTTGTGTTGAAGTACCATCAGTCATAAGAATTTTCTTGCTGGACAAGTTAAACTTATGTATATTAACGAATTGAAGAATGAATAATTGTCAGTCATGGCCAAGCTGATACTTATTATATATTCTTAATGTTATTTACTACATTTTAAAATGATCTTACTGATTATACAAATTCATTTGACTTTAATTTTATTATTATCCATGTCTGATTGATCGAAATTGTATGCTCTTATATACAAGTATAGTTGGTTATTCTATTCGGAAATTATGGTTTATAAATCTCTTTACATTATTGTTGTGTTTGACATAACAAATGTTATTGATAATATTTTATTATTAGTTGATTATTCTTTAGTTTTATATATATATTTTTTTTTTCGCTTTAGTTAAAAAAAAAAAAAAAAGAAAGTTTATTCTTATACATTCAATCTGGTCAACTTATATGCGGCAATATATTGCTAACAAATCAACCGGTTTTTTTTTTTCTTTATTACGTCACTCATTTCAACAACATTTTTTTTTCTCTTTATCTTTATTATAAACTTATTCATTATTCATCTGTTTTTCTCTATATTATTTTCTAACTTTCTCATTCCTCCTTTTGATTGTTCTAGTATCTTCAATCTGAAGTTTTTTAAAAAAAAATGAAAGATGTAACATTTTTTTTTAGTTAAGCGGGGGGAGTGTTATGATCTGTGTTATACACCATTCCACATATAACTTCTTTCTCTTTCTTTTCTTTATTTTTTCGTTGTGTGTTAGTCATTGTGTGTTTACATATATATATCGTTGGTTGTTTTACTTTCTCTCTCTCTCTCACTATAAATAAATATCGATTAAGGATCATACCATCTAACACTGTCTGTTTATCCAACCAAGAGTGGTGTGACTCATGAGGAGCTGCTCTTAGCCAGTACTGGCCACGGACCTTTCTTTTGAAACCTTTACCATAGTTCCGGAACTATTGAAACTATCTTTTTCTTCGCTTTAACAGGGTGAGGGTGAGGGTGAGGGTGAGGGTGAGGGTGAGGGTGAGGGTGAGGGTGAGGATGAGGAAGGGCGTGAGTGTGGGTGAGGGTGAGGAAGGGTTTGAGTGTGGGTGAGGGTGAACAATCTTGAGGGTGAGGGCGAAGGAGGGGGTTTTATGCTGAGGGTACCGCAGTTAATAGTTTTGGAACTTCTATGGTAACTATTGAAAAGGTTCCAAAAGTTAGGTCAGTGGCCAGCCCTCGTCTTAGTCAATGTATATGGTAAGTATTACATCTTGGAATGCCAATTCTGTATTGCTTTCTTTCTACTCTAAACAATGTCCCCTCATCCCATGAATTGTTGTTCGTCGAGAGGAAGCTTTTACTCCCGAAACATTGCAACTCTTATTCAGCAATAATCATCAGAATGAATATTCGATTTCACTCCATGATTGTCGAGCTTTGTCGGATCGATTATGTGTGGGTATATCAATCATTACCTTTAATGCGAATCGATTTCGAACATACTGCTATTATTTTCTATATGAAAACACGTGCATTTCGTGGAGCAGAGCCTCGGTCATTGACTCAAAGTCTCTTCTGTGGTTCGGATGGACCAGAATTAAGATATCGAATGATTGCTTGTGGTGAACTATTGTGTGTCTGTTGTCATCCATTGAATGCTGATAGAAGACAGCTCGATTGGCCAGTGATTGACTTTGATTCAACATCGAAACATCAGTTCTGTAAAGAATACACGACATATCTCAATTGTCCTGCAGTAATATTCGTATTGTGCATGCAAGGTTTGATAGGTGAATGATGGTATATGTTTAGACATGTAGAACATCGAATATCATCTATGTGATGACGTGTCCTTGTGATCAATATGATTTTGTCGATTCGACAGATCAAATTCTTTCGGAAGCGATGGCTTGTAAGTAGTTGATTGAACAGTAGTTGGCATACAAAGAGATCTTCAATTTGTTTTTATTTCATGTGTTCGACAGATCATCGTGATTTTGGCAATCGAATGATGCATTTCTATTTAACTGGCTCATTGTTAGACGATGGACGAGAAAAGATGGTACAGGAAAACGACTAAATTAATCGACTTCCCCTAGTGAATGATGTTTTCGATTGATCTGTTTAGAAAAGAACGATTACGATGCATGCGTCTCTATCAACATTCGGCTCGTTGTAGCATTGGACTTCAAACGTTTCTGAAATGTAATCCGATCTACTAGTGTTTTATTCCACAACTGTGGAATGATTCAATGATGGCTAATTTCGATTGTATGGGTGAACCATTGGAAAGAGATTGTGAAGTGAATTATCTTGTCGAACATGGTGTGATCAAACATTCGCGAGTGGCTTATTATCTACGTCGAGTACCATTGCCTTCAGCTCAATATATTTTCTCGTATCAGTAACGACAACAATAGCGATTCTTCTTTCGAAATCTAGTAACTGGTCTCTATGATTGTATTCCGTATCGTTCATTGGATTTGTTTTAATACCGAGTTATTGCTATTTGTGAATGTTGTCACTTGAACAGAGAATTCTTTACTTTCCTATGTCGATCTTATAGTGCCTGATGAATGTTCGAAATTCTTACGTTATATCTTAAAAACTTTGTTTATTATTCACAGTGAAACAGAACTCAACATGATCTGTCCACTGTATGGTGATCACGAACGACATTCTGGTCCTCCGTATGATACTGATTACTTTCAATATGTTGGATGTCCACCAGCTACATTATTCGACACAACAACAAATCCAGGTGCTTCAAATATGATCACAACTCTATGAAACATGTAAAAACTCTATCTATCTTGCATATAATCCAGATGTTGACTGCAACTTTTCCCACAAAATTTAGTACTGAGTTCTTACTGCCTAGAATTTACATTGTCGTCTCATAGCGGTTTGTTTTCTATGTTGTGTGTTCATTTGTTAGGAATCATCTATTTGTTTCTTGTTGTGAAACAGTGCATTACTATCACTAGCTTCGCTACTTTCCAGGTTGAATGCCGAATAGATTTCTTTGATTACTAGTTTATTCTTTCCTGTGTATGTGCTGCTAACACTTCCTCATTGTAGATTATATTTCATAACAACAAAGTCTTTTTTGGTAATTCTATTAATCATTTGGCAAACAATCGAAAATGACTGAACAAACAATGGGTGATTCAACACGAGAGGAAATTGAAACGTTTGTGAATAACGAGAGCTTTCGTTGCATGTCAGATCGGCGATGGAAAGCTTCATGTAAGTCGACTTTAAAATGAAAGCGATACTATGACACAATGTCTATCGTCTGTTTGAATTCTTCTAGCTCAAAAAGACATTGAAAATGAGTCCTCGACTGCGATGACGCCGGATCGATTGAATATTGGATTTATCGAAGTAAATATCCTTTTACACATACAGAAGTAATACTCAAAACTGTTGTCCCTTATATGATAGGCATCTGAAGCTCTACAAGACAAACAATCGAGCAAAATATCTGAAGGGCAAAGTAAGTCAATCATAGATGCGATGCAATTGGTCTGATGTGCGTTTTCTTCGAGCTTCAGGAGCTGACAAAACAACAATGATAGATGATCTTCCTGTTGTACACGAAGTTGATGAACAACGACAAACTATTATGGATCTATCTATAACAACCAAACTACGAATGCTATCAACAGGGACAATGCTGAAGACACCGAATTCGAAATCCGTTGGCTCAACACCGGAGCAACCACCCATCAAATCAACAAGAACAATGACATCAACGGTTAAAATGTAATCAATTGGAAGCAGGTCCATCATACCAATCATGCTATCAAAGCGAACGAATACGAGTACAGTGAAAACAACGTCAAACGAAACAATGACCAACCGATTACACGATCCACTACAACAATGCCGAAAACATTCACTCGTGGTAGTTTCTCGCAATAAACAACCAGATCGTTTCCGTCCCAGAACCACACATCACTTATTCAAGCAATCTAATCTACAACTAACTATATCAAACCATGTACGCGTAGTTGTGGCATTCTTCAAACGAACGAAAATTGTTAAAGATTCACCCTGACGGTGTGCTTCTTGTAAAATGACTAAAATAAATGAGAACAAATCATGTATTGACTCAGCTCTGTTCTTTTTCACTCAACATAGCCTCTTCTAAAAGTCAATACGATATCGCCTACTAATGAGTACACATTTTCTTTCCCATCAGTACATAACATTATCCGAATAGAATTTCTTCGAATTACGTTCCAGCCCATCTGATGAGTCCGTTGAGAAAGGACGAAATCAAAATCATGCCTTCTCAGACTCATCCTCATACTCTCTGAAGAGATCCTTAAGCAAGATCGAAACGCGTCATGGCTGCCTGATTCACCGCTGTGTGAACTATACTTAACGTTGCATAGGGGGATTTTCTAGAGAGATCTCCTTGTAAGTGAATAAGTGATTGTTTCTAGTACAGATTCTTATTTGTGATCGATAGGATCATTTGAATAGAGTCTTGTATTATATTGAATTGAAGCCATCCGAAGAGATCCTTAAGCAAGAACGAAACGCGTCAAGGCTGCTTGACTCATACCCTCACCCTCTTTGGTTTACTATTTCTTTGTTCTCCTATATGGAATTAATGGGCCTAAAAACCTGTGTTTTTCGTGGATTTTGGAATATTTTGACTCTAAAACTAAATATAACTTGACTTCACACAGCTTCTATTACGTATTTCTAATTAAAAAAGCAATTCCGCACAAGTCTGAATGGTTTTTAATCTTCCTAATGCAGTTGCTAAGTCACCTGATGACGATTATGAAATCCAGCCTTTTATCATCATCTCGCAGTAAAATAATCTTTGCTCATGATAAATTTCATTTTCTACGAATTTTGACGTGATATTTGACATCAGCATTAAATTCTGCATTGAATGATGTTAAATTTAGTAGGGTTCTGAAAAAAAAATTTCGATTATCCTGGAATCCGCTACAGGTGTCGAATGAACTATGCAAAATGAAAGTCGACTTTTGACAGAAAAAATACCTCATCTTACTCAGAAGTTAATGCTGATTCCAAATATGTAATTCTTTTGAAAAAATATCGTGGACAAAAAAATGCCCTTACCGCCACTTGTCCTTCACAACCATTATTCAATACTTCTGTATTTACCACAATTCAGAGATGAAGGTGATTTTAAAAGAACATTTCGACCGATAAGTACTCGTAGACGGATTGGTCCGGTGTAAGCTGCCGAGATCGGCATTGATGACGATCATCAGAAAAGCAGACCGATTTCATCGCTGCCTCATCCTTGCCCTAAAGTGTTATCTACCTTTTAAACATGTGACATTGTGATTCTCTATCACTCTACATCGAGAACAAAAGTCCTTAAGCCTTTTTTGTCATTTATTTATCTACCTTTTAAACATGTGACATTGTTATTCTCTACCACTCTACATCGAGAAAAAAAGTCTTTAAGCCTCTGTTGTCATTTATTTATCTACCTTCTTGGTTTGATGATAAGTACGTTCTCCCAGCGCAAGTGTTCTATGACATCTGGAAAAAATGTACGGAGAATTTGACGTAGTATCACAGCGTGAGAGAAAAACAAAATAAAATGCATAAATAATACACGATAAGAAAAACAATAATAAGTGCGAAATAGTTCTTTTTTAGGTCATTCTTTAAACTTTACTCCCATAATTAAAGTAAGTTACTAAGCCTTTTTACTTAACACTTAATAAATATTAAGTATCAAATTTTTTTATTAATATTTAATAGTAAGTATCAGGCATTAAGTAAAAAAACTTAAAACTTAATATTAAATATTAAGTGACAAATTTTAATTAAATTTTTAAATTACGTATAAAGGGTCACTTCTGTCTAGACATGCACCAAACCCAAACATTTGGGTTTGGTCTGATAGTTTGGGTTCGAGTTTGAGTTCGGTCATTTTCAGTCAGCCAATAAAAGGACGTAGAAATGAAACAACAGAGAAGATTTCAGGGTTGGTTATCGTCAGTCTGCATACAGTGAAATAAATGATCCAAAAGTCACGAAGAACTAGAGACAATTGAAGAAATCTGACGAAGTCCTAAAAATCGAACCCGAACCTGAACTTCAGTTCGGAGTTCGGGTTCGGTGCATGCCTACTTATGTCAATTGCTATCACAATTAATAAATGCATGCTGTATCTCAAGAACATCACCATATTTCATTATTTCTCTCTATCAGTCGTAAGTAACAATAAATATTTTAACGCAAAGTCATTTTTTATCGAGCTGAAAAAATATATTTAACATATTTTACGAGAGAGTCTTGTTCAGCTTTATATTATAGCTATCATACCAAAATATTTTAGCTCATCGACAAATAAGTTTCGACAGAAACTACTGTAAATCGATCTTAACATCTACGTTTTACACAAAACAGATGAATTAACACAACTTTTCGGCGCTCTCATAGGTTCTGTATTTCAATTGATAACAGATTGTCCGAAATATGATTTAAATATTTGTGCAACAGCCACTTTTCTTCTTCAAATTCGAGTTCACCCCAGGAAATTGAAAACATTTCAGATCACTAGAATACCGTAGCAATATTTCAAATCGAATGTTTTCGAATTTCCGTACCATCTCATATTGTACTTCGACGTCAGTACAACAACTTTATTTTGCTGCTAGAAATATCGCCTGTCCGCATCGTCATTTCTGTTTCGAATGTTCCTATACGGAAATACAAAGGAATTCGACGCGTACGAAAACTATAAGAGTATACTGCTCCTTGTCTGAAAAAAGTGATAGATAATAGACACTGAATATAGTTTGACATTAATATGGATCAGTTGTGGTGACAACTACTTGTAATCTAGTTTCATTACAATTACAATAGATCATGGCCCATCAAAACTCTATATTCCACTCGACAGGACTCTAAAGTTAACCTTGTCAAAGCTACGTACAGGGTGTCCGGAAAGTCATTTAACAAAAGTTTTTTTTCATATAACTTCACTTTTTTATTCAACTTTATGAACAATTTTTTTAAAATGATAGGTGGATAAATCGAGTTTTTATTGATACAAACAAGCTTCAAAAGTGCTGTTCAGTGTTAATATGTTTAAATGAAATACAAAAATTTAGCCTGTCTTTTATTTTCGGAAAAACATTATGGAACATTTCTTTTTTAAATCAATTCAGGTTATTAAACGATGCGGATTTCTAAATTCTCCAATTCTTGAGCAGTCTTTTCATAGAATTTTGTTTTAATATGTCTTCGCAAAAACGAAGTAAATTGTATCAAGTGAAAATTCAAGCAATTAATACAGATATCATCCATGAATTTTTCGGGCAATATAGGAAACAGGCTAAATTTTCGTATTTCAGTTAAACATGTTAACACTGAACAGCACTTTTGAAGTTTCTTTGTATCAATAAAAACTCGATGTATCCATCTATCATTTAAAAAAAATAGTTGATAAAGTTGAATCAAATAGTGACGTTATATGAAAAAACTTTGGTTAAATGTCTTTCCGGATACCCTGTATCGAGAGATGGAACCGGTCTGGATTTTTTATGACCGGTACTGGTACCGGTCTAAATAAGTCAGATCGGACCGGCCGGTCTGAACTTTTTATCAACACTTATTTTGTCTTTGGACAGCGATAATTCATATATTCAGCTTCCACAGAAACTTTCTTATGTGTTCTTTACAAGATTCCATTAAAATCCAGACTTTTTGAACAAGTTTGTATAAGAAAAGCAGAAAAATAAACAAGTAGCCTGGCCGGTCGCCGGTACCGGTTCCATCCCTGCCTGTATCAGTATCCGACATGGGTCAAGTTTTAAATGACCCGACCCAACCTGACCCGAGATTAAAGGTAGTTTTAGGGCAATAAAAGCGAATTATTTTCAAGAATTAAGGGTCTTTTCGCTGCGTTTGTGCGAGTTCTTGTAATATTCAAAGTAATGAAATCATTATCCCACTTATAATTGCTGTTTGTCTCATGTAAAATTCGAGATCAGTAAGTTTTTTTTGTGAGTTGACCCAACCGGACCCGTGTCGGACACTGCTTTGTATATATTATTTATTTTAGTTTCAAACAAAAAGAATATCTTGCCATCAATTATTCATTTTCATTAACGGTATTGACTGCTCATTGAACGTAAAAATGCACACATCACTTTCTGCATTGATTTTATTAATTCTTACAGCCTTTTGCATTATCAATACTAAAAATAAGACTGATTGTGTTAAAACAATCTGTGTAGGAATTCTATTCTTATTTTCTCATGAACTTTATTTGATTATATATCGATTGTATCATTATATCAATTCGGGTACTAATCGCCATGGGGTAACAAAGAGACATGAAGCAAACTATGGTAGTAATGTTAGTAGGTTAGAAAAAAGAACATTGATACCAACACGGATTACCTTACGGCATGCATTTATGAGTTGGACTGTGAAATTGAATTATATTATTCATTTTTTTGTATGTCTTTTTCGCACAATTACTCTACACTTACAACTAATAAAACAATCACCAGCAGATGCTAAAGCTGTTTGTGAATTTATCTTAAATACATCAGCTGGATTATATACAAAATTTACACGATTATCGGAAAATTTAGAATTAATGGAGTTTTCTCTCGAAAACTTTGCTTTCATAGAAATGGTTGATAAGTATGATAATAAACTGCTAATTTCTGCTGAAATTCAAGTTCACAAGGAGTTCAATAGTGAAAATAAAATTTACAAAATAATTCTATTTCAATTTAACGGTGTTGAAATTCATGATTTTAATGAACAGTTAACACTTATTGTTACAGTTTATGCTGTAGTATTTCATCCGATGATTCATTCATTTTTTGACCAATTATATAATTATGGTTACACGAAGTAAGTATCAAAGTAAACTATTTCTAGTCTCTGCAGTTTTATTACAGTAGCGGGAAAATCCGTCAAAATATCGCTCTACTAATTTTATAAAACCTTTCAAAGATAGTAAATCTCTTCAAAACCAAAAGGAAGTCTCGTCTCACAAAAGTTATTATTCTCTTTCCCGTAGAGAAGAGTCTAGCAAACATAAACTGTTTGCGTGCTTACTTGTGTGTCCGCACCTCACTGATCCATCGAAGAATGAAGTAAAGATATGAAAGGAATTTTTTCCATAAAGGTTGACCGAAGCGTAACCGGAGTGGAGGAACTAGAATTTCACGATAGTTTTTTAAAAATTTTTTGGACCGATTTTTTTTACACAAAAGACCACTATTTTCACAAAAAAATTTTTTTTATAAGGGTTCATCAAAGACAATTGAGATTGAGGAACATGAATCGGACTTCGATTTTTTGATTTTATAAATGAACAGCTCGATAATAATTTAGAAACACAATCTCTACGAGAAAGAGCTGAGTGAATCTTTAGATGAGCGTTACTTGTATCTTAAAATTCGAGAAATTTGAATTTCAAAAGCTACATATAGTGTACGCATGTACCGATTCCAGGCTTGGCCATTCCCGGCGGTTGAAATGTTTAATGAGGTTAGTAGTTTAGTTTCCTCATCATTAGACATCTCAGGAATCGAATCAAATACTCGGGAATACCAAGCCCGGAAATGACTGAACTTCGAGAAGCTCAGGCTCGGTGTTCCCGAGCGTGTGATTCGCTTCCCGGGATGTTTACTGATGAGCAAATTAAAGTACTAACCTCGTTAAGCATTTCAAACACTAGAAACGACCGAACCCTGGAATAGTTGAGCCCTCGAAGCTCGGGCTCGATGCATGCCTAACGGAGTGCTCGTATATTGTTTACTTATAGTAATTCATCATGCAGGATCATAACTGCAGTTTTTGCTGTAGTCATCGCCATTATGTTATTTTGATCAACTAAAACTTGGCCAAACATTCGATTAAAATATAGATGAATATTTCTTTTTTTCATCATTTCTTAATAGAAATGCAACGATCTCATATAATCGTCAAATTTTGGAATCAGTTTATGATGATCTTTTGCTACATGGACAATATGTGAATCACGTATCATGGAATTTTTCTGGTTGGTTATATGGAGGCAAATCGACGTGGATGTCTATTCTTTTGGAATATAATGGATGCAAAATAGCTCTACCACAACATCTGAAGACAGTGCAAACTTTGAAACAAAAATCATTAGCAATGGATTTTATGTTTAAAGCGCGTGAGATTTTATATAAACTCGTTGAGAAATATCAAATACCAATTGATGCTGAATTATTGTTTCTTTCGTCAGTCGTTCATGCTGTGGAACATGATGAAGTATGGAAAAGTTCAAGTACTTATTATCAGTCATTACCAACTATTGCAAGAAAATTTAATGTTCCAACACTGAATTTAGCTTGGTTAAATTTCATTGCTCATTTCTTATATGGTTCGTCACAATACATGTTTAGGAATCTACTGAAGGAAAAACGTGGCAAAAATGTCTTCTATCAAGAATTATACCAGTTGCTGCATGAGATTAATCCATACTATGCGGATCAAGTTACATTATCAATTTCTTTTTAAAAAAAACAACAAGTTTCTTCAAAAAACTATACTGTTTCAAATCTACTACATAGCTAAATTCACTGTTGCGAAAAAATGAATTTTACGTATAAAGAAGTTGTTTTAGTAGATCCTTGAACGGTCATGTAATCTATATACAGGTGTCACAAAATGTTTACGCCCCCACTTAGGCTCGACCTTAATGTCATATAATTCCATTAAGTATCTTATAGCAAATTGAAGTCCACAAAAAACTGCTTCGATGAATACAATTAGACCAAATATCAAGGGGAAAATAACTGAATTTTTGATTGCCTAGATTGCCTTGATTACCTGTTGATTGTCAATGATTGCTAATGATTGTTCGTGATTGCAATCAACTTCGTGGATTGAAAAATACTGAATTGAAGGTTGTATCGTAGTTATCAGATTTCTGTGTTAAATTATCAAAGTGGTTCGTTCGCTCCACTAACAAATCTTCATAGAAAAGGTGAATAGATTAACAAGGAAAATAGAATCAAGGGGGGGGGGGGGTAGGGGTGGCACTTTCCTTTCCTTTCCTAAAAAAAGGAAAGTAAAAACTTTCCTTTCCTAAAAGAAACGAAAGATGAAAAAAAGTTTACTTTCCTTTCTAAAAAAGAAAGGAAAGGAAAGTGAAACCTTTAAATCTGCAAGTTTTATATAATGAGAGTACCTATGGGTCCTCATGCCTTATATTATAGTGGTACCCTTGGGTCCTCAACTACTATGCTACAGGAGTAATCTTGGATTCTCAACTGCTACACTATAGGGTTACCCTTCGGTCCTCATCTACTATACTATAGGGCTAATCTTGGATCCTCACAACTTAGGAATGGCATCATATATGTAATTTACTAGTAACTAAGTACCTATCCGTAAATCTCTGGTCGTTGCGTCTGCTTTTATATTAGCCGAAAAACGGGCCAATCAGCTTGCATGAAATTGAAACTCGCTTATTTTATGGACAACCGTCGGAGATTCTATGAGGATTTTTTTAGAGCACCCTCGATAACCTCAAATTGGCCCGAGTAACCATATGCTCCATCAAGATAAAGACGCAACATAGGGTTATTCGGGCCAATTTGAGGTTATCAAGGGTGCTCTACAAAAATCCTCATAGAATCTTCCACAGTTATTCATGAAATAAGGGAGTTTCAATTTCCTGCAAGCTGATTGGGTGATTTTTCGACTAATATAAAAGCTGACGCAGCGACCAGCATTTTACGATAGGTACTTAGTTACTAGTAAAATAAATGTATGGTGCCATAGCTAAGCTGAGGACCTAACGGTACTCTCATAGTATAATAGATGAGAATCCAAGAGTACCCCCATAGTATAGCAGATGAGAACCTTAGGGTACCCTTATTGTATAGGAGTTGAGAAACTAAGGATACCCTTATAGTATAGGACTTCAGTTCCCAGGAATCCCAGTACCGGGAATGAGCAAGCCCGGAAATGACCGAGCCCGGGAAGCTCGGGCTCGGTGCATGCTTACCCGTATAATATAAGGCTTGAGGACCTAAGGGTACTCCTAAAATATAGGGTTCGAGGACCTAAAGATACTCTCCATAATACAGAACTTGAGAACTTAAGGTTTCACTTTCCTTTCCTTTCTTTTTCAGAAAGGAAAGTAAACTTTCTTTCAACTTTCCTTTCCTTTTCTTTTAGAAAGTAAAAGAAGGTGAAAGTCCCACCCCTAGTCGAGGAACTTGAATCTGGCTTTGGTTTTTTTAATTTTATAAATGAATAGCATAACGGAAGTTTAGTAACACGATTTCTACGAGAAAGAACTGAGCGAGTCTTCAGACGAGCGTTACTTATGTTTATAATAATAAATTATACTTATTTTAGTTTTAAATAATAATAATCTAAAATGGAAAATAATATTATATTTATAATAATAAATAAAACTTACTTTAAGTTTAAATATTAATATAATCTAAAATAGAGAACATAATATTTAGAAAATATAAGTTATACTTACTTTGTTATTAAATAATGAAAATAATTATCTATAATAAGAAAAATAATATTTAGAAATATACATTATACATTATCATTACTTGCATTGGATCCAGTGGTTTCCGATAGTTGGATTCCTATCGGATCCGGCTATCGGAAAGTGTCGGATCCTACAGGATCCGATAGAGCGAGTTCGACCTGGGTATCTATGCACATTAAATATCAAGCAGTTCGTAGTAGTAATAACAGGAAGAGAGAGGCTGAGAGTAAAAAGGAAGAAAAAAAAAAACTCATGCCCTTGTGTGGTACTTTTTCCCGCTGTTTCGTTCATTCTAGTTCAATAAAGGTGATCCGTTTCAAGAGGTATGATTCATGCCTGTTTATCAATAATTTTACTCGTTTGTTCCAAAAGAAATGACCAAGATTACCGATCTTTCTTTTGTGAAACTCATTCCAAAAGAAAAATATCATCATAAAAAAGAGAGCGATCTAAATCGGATGTCTGTGTATTTTCCAATCTTTATTGAAGATACTGTTTGAGATAAACACGTAGTGATTGTTCGTTGGTTATACTGTATACATTATGAGCTGAGAAAAAATGACACCGATGAACCAACCGAAATCCTATATGAAATTTCTGCAGTAAAATTTGTTGTTGTAATTCTGGAAGTAGAGAGAAGAAAGGAAACAATCAAGCAAAATGCAGGTATGTATAGGCAAAAAAACACTGTCTCAATGCTTTCGTAGTCATGCAATTTTCTTTTCTTAGCCATCTAAGTTTAGCGAGGGACTTCTGAATATTATCGATATATCTGTGCATTGTTAGTTTTAAGAAAAGCTTACTTGTCTATGTAAACTCTAGATATTTAAATTCATTTACTAACTTAATCTGTTCACCATCCATTTCTATTTTGATCATTGGCTTTTTTTTATCTATGTATACAGATTGTACGTCTGAACTTCTGTATGTTTCACCTTCTAGAAAGTACAATACACCTATAGAATTTGAAATAAGGAATGTTATACTCTGTATGACCTCATTCTAAACAAAAAAAGAGACCTTCAATATATCTTAAATAATGATTTATTTATCTTGATATTTAGGCATTTAAACAAGCTTCAGTGTACGTGGCCTATTCAAGTATCTACTATTTAAAACAACAGACGATTTGCTCTTTTGTTACAAAAATTTTAGCTACACGAGATTCATTCATGTCTGTCGAAACTGAATATTTTTGCGAATCTAAGCCTGTATTAAGATATAGTATAAACCCTGAGAGTACAATATGATCAACATATTGATCTCATAAATGTCTCTCTGTCCAGAAAGCCATGCTACTATTTATATCTCTTCAAATAACTGTTTGTTAATACGCTCAGGTTTGAAAGCATGGACAAAAGATCTCGATGGCATTTCGTTATCTAACCGCGAGACGCTCACTTCCTCATGGAAAACTAAAGTATGAGCAATTTCACTATTTCTAAGTGAAAGCTTTTATGCAATGACTTTGTTGGGCTCCTACGATATGTTGCTTTCATTTTAAACCGAAGCTGAAAATACAATACATCGAGTCGATTAACAACAAGAACAAACCTCAGAGAACTGTTGTTTGTTTCATCGTACGTTGTACAACGTACGCTAAAATTAGACAAAGGAAAAATACAACAAATTGTCCTTTCCTGTGTCAGACAGATATGGTATATTTTTGATCTTTTCAATTTCGCCTGAGCTTTTTCGCGAAAACACCAACCAGAACAACATATCCGTGTGAAACTGAATATTTTGATGAATTTAGTTAGTTTTTTACAACCGTAGATTAGGATGTTAAAAGACAAGGACATCGAATATTTTGTCTTCCAATTATTTTACTTCAGAAGCAAAACATGAACAAAAGACCATCTGTTCGGAAAATGATCTAAATGATTAATCCCATATCTTCAGAAAACTTTGAAAACATTTGGATAGCCTGGGCCAATTGAATCCATTTACCTTTTATCGTTAGATCAGTAGAACAAAGTCAAGTTGTCCTTTTTCTTTATATGTGAAAAGATATCCTAGTCTAATGAATAAGAGAAGAGCAATATTCAACCTACAAACAGATACGTTTTATTCGGCACCACTTGTTATGTTTATATATATACATATCAGTTTTTCGGTTATTACGTTTATCTCGTATTGCCAAAGCGATTTTATCTAACAATCGACAAAGTGTTCAGTTACATGTTAGGTAAAGATATCGATGTTCTCATCTACTCAATAACATCATTATGGCGATGGATAATGATGCTGAGTTGTACGTATAAGCTAGAGCAAGACTTTTTGGCATGAGAAGACCTGATGTGACAAGAATGAAGAGAATCCTATTTTATTAGGGCAGAATGTATGATAGATAGTTAGTCAGCTACTTCATATCCGAAGTAACGCGAATATATTTTTTAAATATAGCTCAATAGACTTTTTCATCTTCACTCTTTTCGTGAACAGGAATTTTTATTTATTGTTGATCAATATTTTTGAATTTGATGAGAACTATAGTACAGATTCCAAACATTTTTTATTTCTTGTTTTCTTCCTTCATATGATATGACACTTCTGTAAAGAAGACGAGATGATGGTGGAAAAAATTCATTATCGACTGGCTCAGACGTTATAGTATTTTTTCCCCAACAACAAGAGACAATATCATTATCTTACGATTAGTTATTAATTTGTTATCGGACATTAGATTTTCAATCCTATCAAGCTGGTCTAAATCGACCTTAAAAATTATCTGCACGAGCACGATACTAACTTTTGCGGCAGTGTCGTTTGACATCTGGCTCAGCATTGAATAACATTACTAAAGAGATCAATTGCTGTCGTCTATCTTCATTATACACACGAAATCAAAAAAACATTCAACAAATCGTATAATTTCACTGAATTAATCGAGGAAGATATATTATGAAATGAAGAGATGAAATCCGAGAAAATTTTCAACTGATTGCCTTTTTGCTTTCAATTTCTTCACTATTTATCAAAGTAGTCATTTTAAGTCATGTCAATTGTAAACAAATTTATTCTAGATATTGATGTATCTCATACCTGACTAAATGAAAATTCTCATGCAACTTGAATCTGCTGTGACTTCGCAATTCAAAAATGATTGTATAAGTCATTTCGCACAGAGTTAAAGTCTAAAAGAACATTGTGATTCAACTCAGCATGATCAAAAATCTGGTATTGTCGATTCAATGCACCATTATCTCCTCTTTTCAACAGTAAAAACATGCTAATTTCAATTTTTTTCTATCAAAAGTTATTCAAAAAACACTCATGACTCTTCCATCTTAAAATGGATAATAATAAAAACTAACTTTTACAAAACTATAAGATCATTCAATCAAAACAATACAAACATTCCTTTTAATAATAAAATAGGATAATTTATAAATATGTGAAAACAGATAATGTCTAAAACAATGTGGATAAAATTATAAAACTGTAATAAAGTTCGTAAGGCATGTTTACAAAACATAAATTCTAAAACGTAATTGAAGACAGTTTCAATGAACAATAAATTAGCAAACTTATCAAATTATATAATCGTGAAAGATGAATGTATTTTTTTTTTGACATCAAATATAACCTATGATTCGAGCTTCTGAATATTGAACCGAATTATCATTGTCCCGTTGTGATGTTACTAAAAGTCGATAACTTGTATAAGCAATTGTATTCGAAAAATTTTGTTGTGCGACATATACGGAACGACCAGGATCAACTGTAGGACTGATACCGGTTGAACCATTATATATGAGTGTCCAACTTGAACCAAGATCAAGTGCTGTTAACGTTAATACATTTGATCCTTCCAAAGTCACAGTTATTGGATCACGATTTGAAAAATCATTTCCTGTAGCAAAAAGAAGTCCACAAGCTACTGTAGTATTGCTAATCGATGGTATTACAATGAAACCAGTATCAAGTCCTGGTTGATAAACTGACGGGCCAGAACCAGTATTTAGTCCGAAATTGAGATATTTTGTGCTCGTTAAATTATCCATTGCATGCTCAGGTGCCTCGTAAGCCGCGCCGTATATACCATTAGAACCACCAGTAGAGGAACCTGCTTGTGTATTGTACAAACCGATAATATAATCAGTTGCTTGATTAAGTGTAATTATGCAAGGAGGCGTTGTTGTTGTTGTTGTTTGTGATGTCGTTGTTGTTGTTGTTTGTGATGTTGTTGTCGTTGTTGTTTGTGATGTCGTTGTTGTTGTTGTTTGTGACGTCGTTGTTGTTGTTCGTGATGTCGTTGATGTTGCTGTCGTTTGTGATAATGTTGAAGTTGTTGTGTCTGTAAAAAAGATTTGATAAATTATTAAATAGACTAAAAATTGCTGTAAGATCATGCACATTGTTAAAAGAATTTATTTACCAGTTATTATTATTGCTGTTGTTGTTATTGTCGATTGATTATTAGTTGATTTTGTCAACCAAATTACCAGCACGATAGCTAGTATAATACAAGCGATGAACGCACCCAAAAGTAAACCTCTAGTGAAGGGGGATATTAATGAACAGCATTGTAATGGTTTACATTTAAATATCCACCTGCAATATAAAAAAGACTAATGTGTATATTGTAAATTTAAGGATCTTGGTAATACTTCATTTTTCTCGGATTCTTTATTGATCTTCGACTGGTATTGACTGGAGAAACTTTATTAGAAAAAGCAGAGTTTACATTTGTTCTGTCAAAGGATAGTGGTTCCTGAGAGATAACAGACATTGATGTTGACCAATTACTCCATTGTGGTTTATCAGAGTCCAAATTCATTGTTACTTATATTCTTGTTTGTACGATTTATTAACTAACAAAGAAAAAATCTTGAGAATAATATCCTTTTTATTGTTTAAAGCATAGCAGTGTACATTTCGAAGAATAATAACACTTATAAGATGTCTTTTTACAATTTATTAAGCTTTTCTGATAGGAAAAAAAATCTGGTGATCAAATAAAATTTTCAGTTTATTACGCCGTTGTAGAAAAGAATGAGATACATGGAACAAAACATTCTCTTTCTCACATTTTTAATTACTTTTCTTTGCGTAGTTTTTCTTGTCATTATAATATTAAGAATAAGATGCTGTATTTTTAATTTCGAAAATAATATGTATACTTAAATATCATTAAAAAATATTTTGCTATCATTAATTAATTGATAGAGAGAAAGTTTCAAAATAATAAAAAGTTTTGAAACTCAAGTTATTTCAAATCTATTCTATTTATTAGTTACTGTATTGATAGCCTGAAGAATGCATTAGAAAATGTCAATGAAAGAAGAATTATTCATTTCAAAAAGATAAATCAATTTGAAAATAGTTCTATTTCTTCCTTTATTAATTAAATATAGACATTTCAAATGTAAAACTTTCTTCCACAGAGTAAAACAACTATGTTCAAGCTAATAATCGTATTATAAATGAAATAAATATAGAATTTTTGGAATTTTCTTTTCTTTAGATTTTTTTAAGTATGGCCCATGTGAAAACTTTTTGAGATTAAACGCGTTTGTAAACGCATCCAAACCGCGTTTAAAACGCATACAATAAACGCAATGAACGCGTCAGAACTGAAACATTTGACGCGTCCTGACGCGTTTATAAAGCGCATCTAAACGCGTTTCTTTTCTTGAACGCGTCTGAACGCATCCAAAAATAAGATGAACATTGGACGTTTCAAACGCGTTTCGATTTATGAACGCGTCTAAATGCGCTTAATTTTTTTAGAAAAAAAGTTGATTCCATCCTCGCAGATTCGATCTACGTCATCATCATCTTCACATCGTGATCATCTCTTGCACGAAGTATCGTCTATGACATTTATTTAATTTTTATAGATACATTTAGATTGTGCGAGTAGTGAGACTAGAACATAAGACATTAGATTAGAAGTCTACTTACTTGAACCAATGAACTATATTGGCATATCTATACATAAGTTAGATTTCTCTTTTAATAAGATAGTCTTTCAGAACTTATTTCAAATAAAGTTAAATGTATAAAATATAATAAATTTTCTTCAATATCAGTTATTAATTTATTTTTCTGATAATTTTCGAATGATAAAATATAGACTTTTTCATTGAAGAAAACAAGTCAAATGAAAATAGATTATAGTTCTTCAAGAAGGATAAATTAGTTTCGTCGAAAATAAAAACAGTTTAATAAACTAGTGGAAAACATTTTTATTTATAAAACTAATAATTTTATTATTCTGCTTCTTAATTCTATTTTTCTTGGTGAATTTTTAAATATTCTTATTTGTTATTATCTCAAACAATAATTTGCATCGACTACTTGACTTCGACTCGTATTCGTGAATAGTCATTGTTTTTTGTTTTATTTCATGTCTAAAAATTTAATTTTTCACCTAGAATATCTTTGACAGAAAAACCTTGAATTGAACAAAACTAAAAGCTTATACTGTAATATAAGATAATTTCTAACCTAAGAAATCTAATGGTTTCGTTTGAAAAGACTATTAAAGTGATTATTAGTTATCTGAAACTTTATTACATTCCACAAAATGATTGAATATCATTGTAAAAATACTTGAAAAAATTAGTATTGTCATGTTTGTTCGAGCATTGATAAAAGTTATTCGTAAACTCAGTTATTTTTATCTAAAAAAAGTGTGTGGACGCGTTTTTGACCGTTTCAGTGAGGCAAATCCATTTAAACGCATTTGTTCTTTTTCAGAAATGAGATAAAATGAAACTGCAAACACATATGATCGCGGCTAATAATTAAAACAGAAAACGCATCTTGGGCTCTTCTATATGAAGAAATGTGTGTACCATAAACGCGTTTGGGTACAGGTATAATGCGTTTGAACGCGTTTATCACAAGAAATATACGAAAACGCGTTCAACTGTAGAAATGAATGAAACGCGTTTCTATTCAAAATGGGTCTAAACGCGTTTCTCAGTTCAAACGCATCAGGACGCATTTTTGAAACGCGTCTAAACGTGTTTTCTTAATCGAAACGCTACGAAACGCGTTTGATATGTTGCATAAACCAAACGCGTTCAAACGCGGTCACTGGATGCGTTTAGACGCGGCACATTATATTTTGAAACATTTGACGCGTTCAAACGCAGACTAAACGCGTCTCAATGCGTTTAGTCTGCGTTTCAAAGTTACATGGGGGTACGAACGAATACAGTTAATCTTTCATGTATCAGTTTTTGCCGTCTTGATCATACTAATATTAAATGGAATCCAAAGAAAGAAAAACGTTTTATATTCGAAATATTCCAAGTAAACAAAACATAAAGGTAGATAGATCACATAACTGGTTTAGAGCTGTCGGAAGACTAAAAAAAAGTAGGTTTGAGCAACTAATCTTAGCCTATTTGAACACTGACTTCAATTTATACAGTCTAAATCACAAATTGACTTCCATTCATCCACTAGACAATTAGAAACCAGCAAATGTCAGATGACTTTAATTAATCTGAAATATCTTCAATAGTAATGAAAATTAGTTCGAAACGTTGTCTACATGCTTCATTCCTAGCCTTTTCTTTTAAACAGTGTGTCGTCCATCTTAATCCAGATTAATATCCATTCAAAGGAAAAGGTCTGTGAATATTTTTCGAATAATTTTTGATAGAACGAGATGGTAAACTGTAGTTCTTACCATTGAAAAGAGTAGATGAAAATGCATCGAATCGTAATATAAGAAAAATCGACTAAGAATTTCGAGTAGAATACCTACGATTCTTGAATAACTAAACCTAAAAGTTTAAGCCTTATACACTTTCATCGATCTCCAATTATTAGTTCGCATGTACATCTGATTATTGACAATGCAGTTAAGCCATCTTATAGGCAAGGTTGATTTTTAAAAATATCAATTTAGATCTTTGAAAAAATTAAACTAACTAATTCTTTAATATACGTCTTAGAATGTCTGCATCTCCTCTTTTTTCTAAATGGATATTGATCTGAATATTTACAATCTACCTTCCTGTTAATTTACAAATTCGTAGTCATGCGCGGATCCCTTTTGGCACAAGGATTAGCTTTATCATGTTCCATAATGACTCTCAATCGAAGTATTAGAACGTATATACATTTCAGTTTTCTTATAATAAGAGACAAGTAACGCTCGTCGCTTCGACTCGCTTGATCCTCGAATGTATGAACAAATATTTATATGTAATTATCGACCTAATTGAAACATTTGATGACAATACGGAGTCTTCCATAACTAATAATTACCTGAAAGTAAATTTGTATACCTTTACAATTAATTCGATTTTATCAACTATTTTTTTAAATCATAAGTGGATACACTGAGTTTTTATTTATATGAACAAACTTTAAAAGTGCTGTTTAAAGGTATCAAGTTTTACTGAAATACAAAAATTTAGCCGATTTTCTATTTCGAAAAAAACATTACACAACGCTTCTTTTTTCAATACTTCAGGTTATTTATTGATATGAATCTTTAAATTCCTTAATTTTGAACAGTCTTTTCATAGAATCTTATTTTAATGTGTATTCACAAAAATGATTTGAATGGTATCAAATCAAAAAATTTAAGTGATTAACACAGACATCATCGATGCGTTTTTGTGAAAACAGAAAATCGGCTAAATTTTTGTATTTCAGTTAAAGATGATGCAGTTAACCAGTACTTTTCAAGTTAGTTCATATAAATAGAAGCTCAGTGAATCTCCCTATCATTTAAAAAATATAGCTGATAAATTTAAATCAAATGTAAAGGTATACGAGTTTACTTTCAGGTTGTTAGCGATAGAACACTGTATTGTCATGAATTTTTTCATTTAGATTGATAATAGCGCATAAACACTTTGCTCATACAGTCAAGGATCAAGCGAGTCGAGCAACAAGCAGTACTTGTATGTAAGAGTTTTTATCGATATTCCCATCTTATCAGTTATTCGTAAATCTCAAAACAAAAAATCTTTACTTTTTTGTTAATTAAAGAAATAATTTTTGTTTTTATTATAATATTACACAAGTAAATATTTCTCTATATAATTGTCACCAAGTTTTACACCGTTGAGCAAATCAATGATTTGTTAGATCCATTGTGGAAGACACATTGACCGAATTTGCGCATCATAGAAATAAATCTAACTGATTCATTTATTAAACTAATTTTAGTCTTTTTGATCACTGGCAATGTTCAAAAAGAAAATTCAATATGTCTCTTTTTTTTCATATTAGTTCAATAAATAAAAGATGAACCATTATCAGTTGAATATCATCTTATTGATATTCAACAATATTTTATTGATTTATCTGAACCAGTGACAATCCATCTGATAGTAAGAATAATACTTAGGAAAAATGACAAGAAACAATTCTAATTAGTTGTGATAAATATCAACAATGAATTATTCGATATCTATCTCAATCAAATCAATTTTATGTTTATATATCGGATGATGATTGTGGAAATATGTTTAATAGTTTAAAAGAAATTATTCACATTGAATTACATATGAAAATATGAATTCAATTCTTATATTAGATGTTAAACAAAAAAAAACTATGGAATTAGTTGAATCATCATTGATTAAAACTAAACTCATTGAATAAATTTGTTTATTTTTATTTAATAGAAAAAAAAAGTCCAAAGTTATTTTTTAGCTTTTCATTTCTGATATTGTTCAAGTCAAAAAGAAGAATCAATTGAAATAAATATATTATTTATTCTTAATTCGAATTTATTTTCTTTAGATTATATTCCAACATATCCAATGAATTTTGATATTTCTCAATAATAAATCAAATATTAGTCAAAAATTTTTCTATTTTAGTTTCACCAATTTGGACAAAATATTCATTAATCCTTATTATTAATATAAATATTATATGATATTGATAAATATTCTAGTAAAACAAGAATTTTTCTTCTTTTTTTATTTCATCCACATCATCAATATAATATGTATATTAATAGAAATAATGATGGAACATATTCACATTCTATTGTCTTTTCTCCATCATCATATTAGAAAAAAAAACAAACAGAAATACGTTTTTCTACAAGAAAAATTTGTTGTTGATAAAAGAGAAAGTGATTCAAATCTATCTTAACTTTTTTTCTTAATAGATTAGTTGGAAATGGAACAAACTGTTCGAGTAATCGAATTAAAAATTTATGTCATATTCATCTCATATATTTATCATTACAATAATTCTATCTCGTGTATATGAGTTATTAGTTTTACCATCAGTTGTAGACTGACGTCAGTCGCTGTTTTAATGTTTTTGCAAGACTGTAATATATAGATTACGTATGTTAGAAGATTTTAATAGACAATATGTCTCAATCTATTTAAGCTATACAATTAAAAGAGAGCATCTGTCTATATCAGTTGAAATAATAATTGGTAATAAACTTTTTATATGATGAAATGATAAAACATTAACAATCGTACACAACAAAAAAAAAATAAAACAATAACAATTTGTTGAAAATGATCATGTTCATTTTGTTTTGACTTTTTTTTTGTTTATTCAACGATGTCACATTTGGTGATAATAATGTATGTCGTTGGATGACCATCTTGTGCACCTAAATTTGAAATAAATAAAATAAATTTTCATAAGAATAATATTAATTAAATAATATACCATAACTAGTGGCGGCGCCAGACTACTAGCGCCCCTCTTGTTTTTGGAGAGGGGGCAGTGGAAGGTGGCGCCACCTATACACTCGCCAGATTTTCAAGGATGCATGAGACTATTAGAGTTCCTCACATGTGGAAATAGAACACCTGCTTGTCTCTTGTTCTAGAGAGAGCAATAGACGGTACTGCTACCCTATTGGCACTGTGTATTATTCATAACATGATGTGCATATAGGTGGCGCCACCTTCCACTGCTCCCCCCCCCCAAAAAAAAAACAAGAGGGGCGCTAATAGTCTGGCGTCGCCACTAACCATAACTTGCAATTAAATTAACAATATCCATTCCTTCAGCTACTCGACCAAAAACAACCTATGAGAAGAGACAAAAAATAAACAATAAAAAAAAATCATTAATGAATTGAAATATAATACATCATAATAATCACGTTCATGCATTGCAGCAGTAGTAATGTAAAATTGTGAAGAATTGGTATTTGGACCTTTATTAGCCATTGATAAAAGACCAGGTATTGAATGTTTATGTAAAAAGCTTTCATCATTAAACATTTCACCATAAATACTAAATAAATAAAAAAAATAATTTATTTATAATAAATAATATAATTAATTTACCTCCAACCACTTGTACCATCACTATTTAAATATTAAATATAAATAAATAAAATCATTTTATTTATCAAATACAATTTTATTCTTATCTTACCCGTTGATAATATCATCACCTATTAAATGATTTAGTTAATGATATAATAGAAATGTAAATAAAAATCTTTACCTTGTATTAAAAATTGAGGAATTATACGATGAAATCGACTTCCTTAATAACAAAAACCATTTTCACCTGTACATAACTTTCGAAAATTTGTTAAAAAAAAAAGAAAATTTTGAAATGAAACAAATTTTTTTTCTTTAATATACTTGATGTTGTTGGTGTAGCATCATAGAACAACTAATTAAAAAAACAATTTATTTTTTCAAAAAAAAATATTTGTCTTACTTCAAATTCAATACGACCATCATGAATATTATCGATAGAAATATCGGAAAAACATTTTTGTCTTCATCTGATTGTCTTGAAGCTGCTACTGTAGTTGCTGCACCTACTACAACTGGAATTGATCGATAACGTCTAGCATTTTTTATGCTAGTCTTTATTGTTGTATAAACATTTCCTTCATTTTTTAAATATCTAAAATAAAATCTTCAATAAAAATTTTTAAAAACGTTATTTATTTTCTTACCCTTTTTTTTATCAAAACATTCTTTAATTGAAAATTCAGATAGTGTTGTTTTATTATCACGAGTCTATAAAAACATTTTTTTAAATTGTTATAATAATGTTTACAATAAAAGTTACTTACATGTCGCACATGATATCGATCACTAAGAAAAGAATGTGTCGTTATAACGTAATCATCGATTGATTTGTATCTAATTTGTAAATCATCTTCATTTTTTGGATCATAGTTCAACAAATAATTATCCTAAAAAAGAAATATAATCATACTTAGGTATAACCAAAAGTTCTGGCAACGCTATTGGCAATTTTATAAGCCAATTAATATCGAAGAGTGTTGTGCATGGATAAATAGTGGAATGTCTTATCTATAGTAATATATATAGTAAATCTCTTTTGGACTTAGTTATACTATTGTTTTAAGATGAACTTTAATTGGTACTGAAAAAAAATTTTCAAAAATGGATAATGAAAATGTTCGATTCTATATTAAAATTCGAACTATTTTGGGAATTAACGCAAAGGCAGTTCACGAAGAATTTACAACAGCATTAGGACATGATGCTCCATCATATCGAACAGTTGCCAGGTGGGAAAAGTGTTTTCGTGAAGGAAGAGAAGACCTCAATGATGATCCTCGATCTGGTCGTCCGGTTTCCGAGATGACAGATGAAAATATTGAACTGGTACGACAAGTTATCGACAACGATCCACATTCAACTTATGATGAAATTATAGTTGAGACATCTCTCTCTTATGGTACAATAGAACGAATTATCCACGACCATCTCAAGTTGAAAAAATTAACATCCCGTTGGGTACCTCCTGAACTCAATGATGAACAAAAGCAAGAACGACTTAAGATTGGTCGTGAAAATTTGGCAAAATTCCATGATGGTTCCTGGCGATTGTGTAATATTATAACAGGTGATGAGACATGGATTTACTGGAGACGGATTCATCACAAGGCAACAAACGCAAGTTGGGTTAGGGAAGGTGAATCACCAACGACTGTCGTTCGTCGAAGCAGATTCGAACCCAAAACTTTATTTTCCATATTCTTTAAATCAAATGGCCCTGTTCTTGTACATGCCGTTGATGAAGGTGAGACAGTAGATCACGATTATTATATTGAAAATTGCCTCAAGCCTGTTGTCAAGGAAATATGGAAACAAAGGAAGTCAGCAGGTACAAAAGGTATAAAATTGCTTCACGACAATGCTCGACCCCATATTCATTCTGATGTTATTAATTATTTAACAGAAGAAGGTATTAATATAATGTCACATCCACCATATTCACCTGACCTTGCTCCACGTGATTATTTGTTAAATGATTACATCAAGCGTAAATTAAATGATCAATCAAATGAAAAATCATTAGCACGTGCGGTATCCAAGGTGATGAAAAATATTCCAGAAAAAGAACATAAAAAAAACTTTTGACAAACTATTAGAAAGGATGGAACTTTGTATAAATAATCATGGTGACTATTTTGAATATTTAATAAAATAAAATTGAAACTCTCTCTTTGTCTTCATGTTTTCTTTTAAAAGTGCACAGACTTTTGATCAGACCTAAATATTTATGAAGATTTATTGCTTTATAGGTTATAAAATAATTTATTTAAAAATGAAAAGATTAAGTCTATCTAAAATATGTATTGTTATTATATAAATAATCTTGATATAAAATAAATATGTGAAAAATGAAATTTACATCTTTAAATTTAAGTTTGAACGGTATATTTTTCTTTCTAAAAATTGATTTCAGTTTGAAATAAAAAGTCAAAATTTCAATTGAGATTGCTTATAAATTTTAGACCAAATCAAATTAATTTCTTCTATATCTTAGTTTTTAAATTAATAATTTATTATTAATTTGAAAGCATGTCGCGTTTGATAATGTAAAAATAATATTTCATTCATGTGTCTGTTAATTCTTGCCGTACAGTTCTTTTGATTAGTAGTTTTTTCTAAACTATTTTATTTGTTTTTTACAAAAAGGTACTAATGTTAGAATCACAAAGTAGTTCATATACTCCTTGTCATCTATAGAATTTCTGTCAGAAGTTATACAATAAGAGCAACTGTTGAAAGCTAAAAATGTCTCGTAACTATATCAATAATACTCATAAGATACAAATAATATTTTTTGTGGCTTGTAAAGAATAAAATTCCTTAAAGATAAAATCTAATAAATTCTTAATCTTTCTTTGTAACTATAACTAATTTAAACACAAGGCTTAAGTTATCATAAAAGTGCGATAAAAATGTCTCTTTATAACAGAGTGCTCTACAATTTGTTTTTTCATCACTTTCTCTTCATTATTTCGTCTTATCATTTTTCTTTTCGAGTGCCTGTCACAGAAAAAAAACAACATGACTGTCGTTACCTTTTTCGTTCTTCCTTGAATTCATCGTATCAAAGGTCATACGATATGCAAAATAATAGGTTTGTAATGATGATCATATATAGAATTAAATACTATATAATAAAGCACAACTGACATAAAAATATGTCTTCTAATTATTATTAGAGTTTCATTTTAGAATTCGTAATATTGGAGATATTCGATGTCATCACAAATCGATATATTACGTACACCAGATTCTGCATTTGCCAATCTATTAGATTATTCCTTTGAACCAAATTATATTGAATTATCAAATCCCGGTGATATTGGTAATGGTGAAAAAAAATTACGTTTACATTATATAGATGAAGGTAATAAAAATAGTAAAGAAACAATTTTATTATTACACGGTGAACCAAGTTGGAGTTATTTATATCGTCATTTTATACCACCATTAAAACAATATCGTGTTATTGCTGCTGATTTAATTGGATTTGGGAAATCAGATAAACCAGCGAATAAAACTGATTATACATATCAAAGACATGTTAATTGGATAAGAGAATTTATTGAATGTTTAAATTTAAATAATATTACATTATTTTCTCAGGTAAACACGAATTAATAGTGGAAAAGATGAATAAATTTTTAAAGAATTTATGATTTTTGTGCATTGAGATTTCTAATGAGTTTAAATAGATGCTTTTGAATTCTATATTAGCTTAAAATTTTAGAAATATCTACTAACCACGAATGTCTTATTGTAAAGAATAACTCTTCAATTACAAAAATGACAATATAGATTTTTGAAAACTTGTACTTTCTCGAATTGTACAAAAGTCCTACTCTGTATGCTATCGTTAAATGTGTAGATCCTTATTTTGTGGGATCCTTTCTGCATAGCTTATCTCCAACCTATGCAAATATCGATCTAATCCACTGATGTATTCAAGCATTAAATTTTATCAGATCTAATAGAATCCAATTCGAATCGATATCGAATCTGTTCGCCCAAGAAGAGTTTATCATCAGTTAAAAAACAGTCTGTATAGGCATTAAGCTAAGATATCCAATAGGTTTATAGAATTAAAAATTGTTCGATCACTAAATATTTTCTTTTTGTGATATAGGATTGGGGTAGTTTAATTGGTTTACAATTAGTTGGTACAAATGGAGTAGGTGATCGTTTTGCACGAGTTATCGTTGGTAATGGTGGATTACCTACAGGTGATACAAAAATTTCCGATGCTTTCATTCAATGGCAAAAATTTGCATCAGAACAAACGAAAATGGATGTTGGTTCAATAATAAAACGTGGAGTTAAAAGAGAAATGAAATTAGAAGAAACTGCCGCATATAATGCACCATTTCCAGATGAGAAATATCAAGCTGGTGCTTTAGTATTTCCTCAATTGGTACCAACAACACCTGATAATCCTGCATCACAACATAATCGTGATGCATGGAATAATTTGGTGATATTCGATAGACCATTTTTAACTTTATTCTCTGATTCTGATCCAATAACAGCTGGTGTCGAAAAAATATTACAAATGATGATACCAGGTGCTACGAATCAAGCACATGCTATAATCACTCAAGCTGGTCATTTTTTACAAGAAGATAAACCACATGAAATTGTTGAACATATTATTAAATTTATTGAAGCTAATCCATTGCCAACTGAATGATCACAGTTAGAACGAATATTTAACTAAATTAGCTTTTTAATTTTTTCTTTTGAAATAAATCATCTTTTTTTTTTATTTTTTAAACTTTTTTATGCTATAATAAGAATCTTTTATCAAAATTTTTATCATGATTCATAAAAACTGTCGATTCTAATTTGCTGAAAAATAATTCTGAATCAATAACTGCTAGGTTTCTTAGTAAACTTTTTTCTTTTATTTTCATATTTTAATGAACAACTCTGAAATGGTTAATAATATAAAGTATCCTTAATTATCGTTCTTCTTTTTTTACATATCACTTAAACGAAAAAATTTCTTCATTTATACAATTCTCTCATTGTAATCAAAGTCTCTTAACAAATTGGAAAAAAGCATGTTTTCCCGGATGATTGATAAAAAAGATTTTTATACATTTAGACCCTTTTACAATTATTTCTCTCATAGTTCTTCGTATTGCTGTTTTTCTCATTTTATGAAAAAAACTTAAAATAATTCGAATAACCCTCAAATATCAATTAAGAACTGCACGATCAGAAGGTCCTCTATGATTGCACTAAACAGGCATGACTGTTCTTATGCGTTAAATCAATTTTCCAGTCATAAAGAATTATAGTGCGAAATTGTTCACATGAGAGTTGAAAATTTATATCAACAATAATGTGCGGGTTATCCGAAAAAAATATAACGATGGGCAAAAAATAAAAGTCTGAAATTTTGTACGTAATCCTAAATATGTTTAGTCACTGTAATAGAATAGATGTCCTCAAATTACGACTTCTAGAAGAATCGTATGAAAAAACTTTTGAAGTACCTCATGTAAATTGACTGTCTAAATATTACACAAAAAAAATATTGAATAGTTCAACCAATCAACAATCCAACAACTTTTAGAAGTTACCCAATTTAATAATTTTTTTGAGTAATGAATATTCTTTTAAATTTTATCCTCCTCGTTAATAATCTTTTTTCACTCGTAATGAACCAATGCTACGAACTCTAAACCATAATGAATATAATGTTTTTCTTGTGTTAATGGACAATGCACGTTATTTTCCTTTTCTTTATGAATGAAAAACTATTAATCTGTAATTTTTTTTTACAAAAAAATATGTTAAAATATTGTCATAGTTCTCAATTCATCCAGTTTCAATTCGTTGTCTTCTTTGATCAAACTCCATCCAGGAATTTCAGTATTATCTTAACCAGTTTTTCTGGTTGTTCTTCAGCTACCCAGTGCCCTGCATCATCAATCAATTCTAATCCTCTCCAATCTTCGAAAATATCTTTTGCACCTATTTTCTTCATGAAACCAGGTTCTAACTCCATACCCCAATCATTTGCTCCACAAATAAATGTAGAAGGACATTTAATTTTCATTCCACTGAACACTTTTAGTTGATTTTGATCATATTCACTCGTTATACACTTATAGTGTTGAAGGCCACCTATAAACGAACTACGCTGATATTCATCAGTGTATATTTGTATTTCATCTTCAGTTAACCATGACGATACTTCTTGTTTAAGCACAGCAGTATCAGGCACATTGGAAAAAACTGTCTGTGGCATTGTTTTGTCGAGTTGCATGACATAGTATTCTGGCAGTTTACACAATTCATCGGCTGTCCATTCTTTCAATTCAAAAATATTTTTGTTCTCTGAGTGCTGAGCTGATTTAAAATAAAAATATCCACGAAAGAATTCTTTTAAACCCTGTTCAGCATTGATCATATCAGAATCAGCCTCTTTCACAGATGAAAAGTACCATCGATAATGTTTTCTTCCTAACTGTCTGAGTGCGTCAATAACTGGTGTTCTCGACGGAGTGTCTATTGGCGGCGGTCCAAAGTATGGTGCTGACATCATGACTACAGACTCAAAGATATCTGGTCTCAATAATGCTAAAGTTGCTGCAACAGGTAAACCGAGATCGCGTCCTATGACCGATTTTACTTTAGTCTTGCTCAGTCTATAGAGAAGTGTGATGATGTCCTGACACGAATTCAACATACTGAATCGTGTAAAATCATCGTCATTATTATTGTCACTGCTGGTAGTACGTCCGTATCCTCGTTGATCAGGTGCTATAACATGGTAACCTTGTTTAGCGAGAGGTACCATTACTTTTCGCCACGAGTAAGCTAACTCTGGGAAACCATGTAAAAGGAGAAGTAGAGGACGATCATCATCATTACCAGCTTCGAGAATATGCATACGTAAACCATTGACATTATCAATGTAACGGGATTTGACACCAACAGGCAATGCTGTAGAATCCAGAGGTGGAAGAGTAGACATTTTCAACTTCTACAAAATAGAGGAAAAAAAAACGTATTATTACCACTTCTAATATGCAACTTTGATGGTGACTTACACGTGACTATAATATATTCGACACATACAGTATACTCATTCAAGCGAGAAAGAAAAAAGAAAAGAAAAATATATCAACATGTGACAGGATTCTTTCATCGTATGTACGATGCTCTATAGATATAAAAAGAAAAAACGATCGACGATAATGATGTTAATACGATGAATCTCTGAACGATATTTTTATACTTTCAAAAGAAAAAGAAAGCGATAATGTTGCAATTTGTATGTGCCGATACACCGTAAAACATTATACCTATAAAGCGTTTACAGAGATACAACGTATAATAAACCTCGTTTTTACTGTTTAAGACATATTTCTAAACTCTATTATATATTGGACATTCATATATCTTTCGAAAGAATTCTTAAGCTACATAAATCCTGTCATGTATTCTTAGAGTCGATTAATAAAAACAAGTCTTCTAAAACAAATTTCGAAAAAGAGAAAAAAGAAATTCAACGTTCAATTAAAGAAAGAATTCTATGTACAATAATCGAGTTTAATCTTCTCGGTTATGAATACAAAATCTAAACGATATTTATAATCCAAGGAATCAAACTAGTTCTCTCAGTTTGTATGTACAAAATTGTTGGAAAAAAAATGTAACACATCAATCAATTTCATCAATAGAAACATGCATGAATAAAGATATCAGTACTTCTCTAGATAATAAAAGAACAGTTATAATTGCCTGTGCATTTGATATACGACCGTTTAATAGTACTAACGATGATGGTTTTCATGCATTATATTGATACTGCTGATACATCAGGTTTGAATCGATCTGGATAACCAACTGTTGAGCCTTTACTATCAGGTCGTACAAATATATTTGGCACAATAAAGCAACTATCAAATGAATATCGAACTAAATTGAAAGAAAATTTACACTCTTGGAAACTATTTGACTTTTAATGTTCACTACACAAAAGAAGATCGATCCATCGCTTTTATGTTGAAAACAAACTTATTTTTTGGCATAGAAACAGGAGAAAATATAGTTTGAGTTATAAAAAGCTGCGTTATCTTCATACGATAACGATCCAGATAGAACCCATACCATCTATTTGACAGATAATGCGTCGAATTTTATTTCTGGTTTCCAAAATAAAGTTCACCTTAGATATATAATGTAAGTAGGCTCTTTGGAAAAATGGTAAAAATTTCTCTATGTAGAAAGGAGGATTCTTTTAAGTTAAAGTACTATTTAGTTTTCTTCAAAGATCTTCAATTGAGAGAGCAACAAAAAATGAAATTTTAATTTGTTTGCTCATTCTGTCATTGTTTCAGGTCGCTGCTATACCTTGGTAGTACAATATTCACTTGAAAAATGTTCCAAAATCAAATTATTGATCAAAGCATGTAGCAATTTAATCACTCATTTTCAAACAACGTGAATTAGATAACATGTTATCAATGTATCACTCAATAGAACGTATACTATTCGAGTGAAACGCGTATTCTGATTGTATACCGCATAGTTCCTAATAAATGGCGGGACTTTGCAGCGCATATTATAAACTCAAAATGCATATAATTAAAAAAAACAACAAAGCGTACCAGAAGATGCAATGTGAAAAGCTCTACAATCCACAATATAACGCTTATTTAAATTGACTATCTTTTGTTTTCAAAAAAAAGTAACATTCTATAAGTTCTGTTTTGACCCTTGCGAAAACTAATCACAAGGAGGATGTGAACTTTTTTAAAAATAAAAAGCACATAATTAAAATTAATTGTTTATTGTAAAGTGTAGAGCCATTCACACAGCATCATGTGATATTTTTTTTTTGATAATACGTATTTTAAACGTAAAATATATAATGCAAAGTATTGTCATTTTGTTATTGGTCATCTATTAAGAGAATTCTGAAAATTTTGTCTGCTCCATTATTATAGAAGACCTCGAGTCTATTAATGTAGAGAAGTTCATGTGTTTGATATAGATTATTAAGCTCTCGTGACTACTGTATGACCAGTCAATATGTACGTAAAGCGTAAACGATTAACGAGAGAACCGTCCCAACTGATCCATCGCTTTTAAGTCGAAATGGTATGCATCATGTAGATCCTAATGAACTATAAATACACTGAAAAAAGTTGGGGCCCATAGCTTATTACTGCAGAGATATTGCATTTTGAAAGGTATATTTTACCTCAGTCCCATGGTTCCCCTCAGGAACATCAGAAAAACTGGCTTTACAGAGATAGCTCCAAGAGAGGATAGGAGCCATTGAAAAGGCTGAAACTTTCACGGTGTACTATTCTCTCCAAGAGCTATTTCTGTAAAAAGTTTCAACTTGAAAATCGAAAGTCAGTTTTTCTAATGTTTCTGAGGAGGAATACGAGACTGAGGTAAAAAAAAACTCTTCAAATGCAATATCTCTACAATAATATACTATGGGCCCGAGGCTTTCTAGTGTATTCATAGCTCATTAGGGTCTACATGATGCATATCGTTTTGGCTTAAAAGCGATGGATCAGTTAGGACAGGTCTCTCGTTAGCATAAAGGCAGAATAAACTATATTGCCGCTTTCTTTAATATATGGTGATTTAAATTTAAAAAAAAACATTGAGTGACAAATGAAGTCAATGTTTTGGCGAATGTATTACTTCAATCCGTACGACTAAATGTATTCCTACATTCAATACGAGTTAAAACCATCGATGCTTCTCCGATAAACACATGTAGCAGTAAAATTCAATGGATTCGGATGAATTAATTTTTAACCTAATTAATTAATAACTCGATCAATATTTGACAGATTTCTTTCCTATGGCACACTTAAACTATTGACGGCATCCTCTATAAATTGACAAAGTTTCAGGATATATTAGGATCAGAATCTCTCCCCCTTGAATCAAACTAACAGATTATATTACCAGAGAAATTTTTTATTTTAATGTAGGATAAGGTAAATATCTTGAGAGATGAGCGACCTCTTTTTTCATAAAAATAAACTTCTAGTCCTTTTTATAGAAGTTAGATAAAAGAAAACAAATTTAATTCACATTGATGAATTCTTAAATTAAATCTTTGATTTAAAAACAAAAAAATATGAAAATTGGAGAATTTCATAATAGAATAGAATTCATACACCATAGAAGTAATATTGCTACTTATGACAAAAAAGAAAAAGAAAAAGAAAAATTCAATGAGAATTATTTTTTTTAAATGAAGAAAAGAAAAAAAAACAGTTCTTTTTTTTTGTTTACCAGGCATGATTTACGAGAGTGCATTACATTTGCAATATTTTTGTTTGCAAATATGGTTCAAGAAACTAGCGCAAAAGATGTTGAAAATGATGATCTTATTTGTCCTATTACAATGGAATATTTTCATGATCCAGTTATTGCTAAAGATGGTTATGTTTATGAACGAGAAGCCATTACAAAATGGATATCCGAACATGGTACAAGTCCATTCACTAGAGAACCATTACAAATGCATGATCTACGACCTGATGTTCGTTTGAAACGTCTTGCCGCTCAGCGACGAAATTCTACTGTGTCATATAATGCAAAAGAAAATTCTGTGACACTACCACCTGTACGACGAGTATCAGAAAATAAAAGACGATCAACTTCAATAGCAGTTCCTAATTCAAGGGAAACAAATCATCAACCAAAGAAATGCGCACCCAGGACAATTCCTCTGATCATTAGTGGAATTATTATACTTGTCTTTGTGGTTCTTACAATTGTTTTCACCACAAAAGCTTTAACTACTTCAGGTAATATTATATTTTTTTCAGATTATATCGCTGCAACTTATTTGTACAGGATTGGAAATAATATTTTGATCGGAGAGTACTGCTATAATTTTAAATAGAGTGAATAATTAAATCGAATTCAAAAAAATTTCCTACATCAACAAATGTAGAAAATTTCTTAAATTCATTATTTATTCTATTTGAAATTATAGCAGTACTCTCCTATCAAAATATTATTTCGAATTCTATATATAAAAATCTATCAAAAAAATTCCGATATACAAATGTATTTTTAACTCAATGTTAAATTATTTTTTTTTGTAAAGATAACTGTACAATTTTATCAATAACAATGTCTTACTTATTCTATAGATATTTCCTCTTCAGCTTCTTCAAAAATGAATAAAACATCAACTTATTCAAATTCATTAACAACAAATAGTTCAATGTTTATTCGACCGCGGACTAATACCAGTGAATATTATTACGAAGCAATTCAAGTAATTGTGCCAACCAATGGTGCATATGCATTCAAGAGCGCTAGTAATATGGACATGTATGGTTATTTATATTCTAAATATTTTAATGCCACAAATCCATGGGCTAACCAAATAGCATATGATGACGATCATGGTGGTAATCATCAGTTTTATTTTAAAACTTACCTTTATTCTAATAATTATACTTTGGTGGTCACGACGTTTCCTGCAAATGTTACAGGGTCATTCTCGATTTTTGTTACCGGTTCAGACTATGTTACTTTTCAAAAATTATAAATTTATTTACCTAATAAAATCAAATTTCAATGTATCATAGACTTTCTTTAAAGAGTTTTTTTCTGAATATAATAAAAAAAATATAACTGAATATTTTTAGACATAACGGGAATAATTTACCGTGAAACTTTCAGACTCATTTGTTACTCATATATATATAGGCGGATGCGATGCTAGTATTTCAGGATAGAAATAATAAATAGATCTGAAACAGTCAAAATAAATTAGGCTCATAAAGGCCTATGTCGATGCAAAGCTTCAGGACAATATTTAAAATCAGTTTTTGTGATATACTAGAGGAAAGCTACGGCATTCTATTAAAAAAGTATTCTAAAAACGCAGTTTCTCAGTATAAATAAGTCATCACAGCTCATTAGGAATTATAAGATACACATAGTCTCAACTCAAAAACGAAAAAGAATTTGAAAATTTATTAATTAAATCATTATCATATAATTCATTGTAATCAAGATAATTGTAATATAAAGGAAATCTATATCAGAATTCTTAATATAGTTCAAAAACTATTTTTTACAAAATTACCTGTTGATATTTTATTAGTATAATCTATATCATGATATAATTATCGTTCATAGTCAATCTTTTAATTTATTTCTTAGTGTATGTAGATTTCCTATGTAACCTTGAAGAACAAAATCATCTGACGATAGTACAGTTTGTGCAATATCTATAGCACATTCACAAAATTCAATTGCTTTCGTGTATTCACCCATTTGAGTATATACTACACAAATCAAATTGTATAATGCTGCCAAATCAAAATTACCAAGAACAGGAACTTTTTTTTCGATTTCAAGTACTCTTTTGTAATATGTAAGTGCTTTTAAGTCCTCACCCATGCTGTAATACACTGTACCATGACGCATGTAGGCGAAAACAAAGTCAGAATGATCTGGAGAACGAATTTTTTCATAGATTTCGAGAGATTTTTCGTAATATGTAAGTGCTTCTGAGTATTTGTTCATTCTGTTATACACAGAAGCAATATCGTTATAGGATCTAGCCAATTCAGGATCATTTGAAGAAAGAATTTCTTGCTGAATTTGTAGTGATTCTTCATAAAAAGAAAGTGCTTTCACATAGTTTCCCATGGCCACATGCACGTGACCAATCTTTCTAAAAGATGAAACTAAATCTGGATGATTTAGAGGAAGAGTATTTTGTCGAATTTTGAGTGTTTGTTCATAATATGGAAGAGCTTTTGAATAATGGCCTATCGTTGCGTATACTGAACCGACACACTCATAAGATACGGCCAAATGAGGATGATTTAATGGAAGAATTTTTTCATCTATTTCCAGTGCTTTTTCATAAAATGTATGTGATTTCAAATATTCACCCATTTCATAATATATTAACGCAATATTACTATAAGTAATGGCGACACGAGGATGATTTAAAGATCGAGTTTTCTGCCAAATTTCAATTGCTTTTTCATATAAAGAAAATGCCTTGGAATAGTCACCCAATTTCTTAGATATTATTCCGAGATCGTTGTAAGCATTAGCCAAATCGGAATGATCTGGAGGAAGTACTTTTTTTTTAATTTCAAGTGCTTTTTCCAAAAATGGCATTCCTTTCAAATGTTCATTCATCTTTACATACCTTATACCGATATTTTGGTAGGAGTTAGCCAAACTGGGATGATTAGAGGGAAGAATTTTTTCAAGAATTTCAAGTGATTTTTTGCAAAAGGAGATTGCTTTCAAATTATCACCCATTTCACCATACACTGAAGCAATGTTGTTGTAAAAATTAGCCAAATCAGGATGATTTGGTGAACGAATATCTTGCGAAATTTCAAGCGCTTTTTCGAAAAACGATAGTGCTTTAGGATATGCCCTGCAATTGTAATACACCGCACCAATATTATTGTAGCAGGCAGAAAAAAAAAGATGTTTTTGAGGAACAGTTTTTTGGAACTTTTCGAGTGATTTTTGATAAAATGACAAAGCTTCTTCGTGCTTTTCTTGATACAGTTTAGCCGTTCCTAGTTTCTCGTAAATGAATCCTTTTTCAGCCTCATTTGTTATCTGATTAAGTAGAATTTCATATATTTCTTGAGCTTTAGAAAATTGTTCCATTTTAATGAGTAATTCAGCCAAACGTACCCATCCATTTGAATTTGGAAAAGTCTCTTCTCGTATATGTTCTGTAAGAGCACGAAGTTCTTGGTCATTGTCATCAGTTAATGTTAGATTCACTTGCCAGAGAAGATTATTTTCATCTATAGATTTAATATCACATATACGAAAAATTGTATGCATTGAAAAAAGAACTTCATCTTCTATCTCGAAATAACTAATATTATTGATTGAAGCAAAAGGTGTTGATGTTATTGAAGGATTAACATTTATCTCAAATAGAATTCCAATTAAATCCGAACTTGTTCCATTACTTTCAGCAAAAGCAAAGGAAACTTCACGATCTTTACTAGTCGATAAAAAACTATTAAATGATATAAGTCCATTTTTAATTTTCATCATTTGATTAAAATCATTTTTGGATAAACCTTGACCACGATAGACAGTGAAAGGTTTCATAGAATGATATTGTTCAATATGTAACTGTTTGATATGATTATGAAGATTTTGTATAAAGAAACCCATTTTAAGGATTATATCTACATTCATTGTTCGTAAAGCTTGATTAAGCATTGGATATAAAAAACTTTCACAAGTATACCAATGAATAGGTGTTTTTTCATGATATTTTTGTTCAAATTCATCAATATTATTCAATTGATATTCATTATTAGTCATTATTTCACGGCAATAATTAATAAATTCTTTTAAATGTTTTTCTTGAAATTTAATTGTAAATATAATTTCTTTAAGAATTTGTGTATACATAAATGATGGATCTAATTGATCGAAATTATTATTTAATTCAATTTCATTTGTAGAAATAAAACTAATTGATATCGCATTATGTTCGCATTGTTGAATAGTTTGTTTAAGAGCTTTATAAATAGGTAAAATTTCTGTAAAAATACCTTTTATTTTTGACCATTCATTTATCCAATTTTCATATACTATTTTATTTTTACAAAATATAAAGATTGAATTGAGTTGAATAATATCATGAATTAAAGATACAATATATTGATTAAATTCACCAGAAATTATCATAAGGACTTTTACATTGTCATTATCAGTAAGAAAATCAATGCATTGATCTACATCAGTAAACATATTCACTCTATTAACTATACGATGTAATTGAATAATTGTATTCTGATAAATTTCATTGTTGTTTTTATTGATATTGATATCCAACCAAATGAGAAGAACATTTTCGACTGAATGAACATTACTATGTCGATTTATGTTCATGAAATCGTTGGTAATAGCGTTTGATAATTCATTATCCATAGTTTGTTTATTATAAAAACATTAATTGATATAAGAAAAAAAACAGTAGCTTATATAGATATCA